>ML816314.1:37218-52869 GCA_009831015.1 Picea engelmannii | reverse complement strand
GAGATTTTGGAGAGTGTATCTCTCTTCCTACTCCAAAGCACTAGCCTAGCTAAATGTTGGTGTAAAAGATCCCTAGAAAAGAGTTACTAGATAAATTTTAAGATTACGCAATGTTTTTAAGAGCTGTTGTTTACTCAAAGGTATTGGAAGTGAAACTCATGTTGTATGGATCTGACCCAAATAATGCAAGAATGATAATGAAATATAACACTTTTCATTCCATGAATCCTATTTATGGGAGAGAGAGAAAATTTTTCCAAATCAACCCTGTACTACAATGCAATGCACAATTTCCTTTCAAATGTCAATGCAAACAATCATTTATCAAAGGACAATCTCTATGTGTCTTTCTCAAATACTTCAACAATCTCTAAAATTTGATTTTTCAATGTTTTCTAAAAGACAAAAACAATGTTTTTTGAAAGAAAAACTTGTTGTTCACTTTCCAAAAAGAATTCTCACTATATCAATGAGAAAGCATAAAATCAAATCATAAAGAATCAAGCAATAACAACCCAATCAACCCTTTCAATGAAAGCAAAAGCAAAGAGCAAACCAATTAGTCTTCTCAATGCAAACGAAAATGTTCTTTCAAACCAACAAGCAAATAAGAAACACCAAGCACTTAACTCTCAACCAATCACTGGTTCTCAACCAATCAGACACACTCATCTCTTAAAGTCAGAGAGAATGAATTTGCCAATAAGAGTCAAGAAACGAAAGTCAAGCTACAAAGGACAAGAAAAACCTTGAACCCTAAAACTGTTTACACGGGCAAACTAAAGCAAGAGCTATATCAATCAATGGTCCAATAAACACATAAGAGGTAAATCAACTGATCTAATCAGTTAGAAAAACCAAAACTTAATTTCAAAAATTTTCAAAAATCTTGCTCACAGGCAAGCAGTGTTACACAGTGTGAGAATCTATGATTCTCGCAGGAAACCTTTTAGCAAGGTGCGAGGTCCTCGCACTGGACCCTATGAGCAGAGTGTGAACTTGACTAATTCTCGTAGGTTGCAGTTAAACACAATGCGAGAACTCCTGAACATAACAAAAATTTTGAAAATTAAAGAAAAATTGACAAAGGCTTCTGGACCCAGAAGGTCTATCAGGATATCCTGAAGACTCAGAGACTGACAAGACAGGAGAAAAATTAAACTAGAGCAAATAGCCACAGAAAAATGCAAAAGACCATAAAGAAAAAGGGAATGTTCCCCAGTGGAGTCGCCAAATTTTGTTATTGGATAAATCCATAAGTGCGGACACAAACCAATCTCCCTAGATCCACCTGGATCTAGAACAAAATAGGACAGAATAATACTCTTTCCCTAGATTTCAACTATTGAATGAACTAGGAGGAAAGAATCATGAACATACCTTATGATCGCTTCCTTGGGTCTCTGTTGTCCAGCTTTGCTCCAATGCTCTTGTGCCGTCAAGACCAGTACAACTCAAACCAATTGAAGTGAAAACAATTCAATATATTCAATAGTTAATCTATGCATATGATCAAGGGGTTATGCAATAAAGTGACATTAGCTTTATGGGAAAGGGACATATTACTGTATTAAATTGATAGAAAGACATAATTACAACCTAAGCCTTGATGTTGCAAACCTCCTTTCGATGGCTCCTAGCTCTGACACACACACTTGCTCACTTGCATGAACAAGATCAACCACTTTTGATAACCTTGCTGGTATTCCTAGCTGCTGTAGCATCAATCCTTCACACAATATTCCACTAATTCTCCAATAAACTTATTTCTTGTATGCTTTCTAACCTCTTCCATGAGAATCCCCTCAATATATAAGGGAAAATGAATTAGTTACTTGGATAGGAATGATCCCAAAATATCAGGAAATCCAGTACTTAGATAACCACTCGAATGCCATCTCAACCTTCTAGAAGATTCCCTTCTAGAAGCTTCAAGAATTCATCCTTTTCCCTTCTTTAGAAGATGTTTGCACCCTAACAAATAGACATAGTGCGAACTCCTCTCACCCTGGCTTAAAGCAGCCTGCGAGAATCATGCATTCTCGCAGGCAAATGTATTGCCAGCCCGCGAACCTTCCTCAAAACTGTCATTTCTGGAAAGAGATGAAAGTAACTTTTCTCTGGAGAAAGTTCTAATGAAGAGCCTGAATACACCATAATCAATACATCATCATGATGACCAAAATCATGGATAACAAGTTGTAGAGAGTAAGCCATTTTTATGCAGGTGAAGCCAACAAGTTAGGGAACTTTGGAAACCATTTCCGGGAAATACGCTCATCCTTTTTCAGTGTGGTTAGTTGTGTTGGATTCTTGATGTCGAGTAGAACATAGCCATACTAATTTTTAATCCAATTGATGTACTTTTGAAGCATTTAATATTAATGAAAGAGGCCTCCCCACTGAAGACCAAAGGCCCGAAGATGTAGGCAATTTGTGTCGAACTCTATTATCAAGTTTTTGGTGTTATGGTTTGTTGTTCATTATGTGAATTTTCTATTATATATGTTTTATAATGGTTGTAACATTTTTCATTTAAGCATATTCTTATTCTTCTCTTTAGATTCTAAATGGTAAATAAACTCATGTAAAAAACTTATCAAAGTCATTAAAATATCATTTCAGATCAAGTGGTATCATAGCAAGTTGAAATTTGGTTGTTTTGAGTATGCATGATTACTAGGGAAAATTTAATTCATGGAGAAGGAGATCTTGTAGAAGTAGATCCTGAGATTGGATCAAGAAAGAGAACATCTCAAAGTGAGAAGATGGCATGGGAAGAAGGACTTTCTCAAAATGAAAGAGAGTTTAAAAAAACTTTCTTTTCCATGTCATAGATGGTAAAAGTGTTGTATGATGATTATTTGGAATGGAAGAGGCATGTTCAAGGGGAATTTTCAAAGCAAGACATAAGTGAAGAAGGAGAGGACCCTCCAAAAACTCCTCCTTCATATCCATCTTCTTCTTCTTCTTCAAGTACAAGTTGAAATCCTACTTCTGCAAGAAAACATTCTCATAAAAATAAGCTTGAAATGTCATTACTTAAACTTGATGTGAAATTCGAGTTGCCCATGTATAATGGAGAATTCAATGCTAAGAAGCTTGATAAATGGGTCAGATAGATGGAGGTATATTGCAGTTTGTAACAAATCAATGATGAGGCAACCAATATTGAATTGACATCACTTCGTCTTG
The DNA here is from genome assembly GCA_009831015.1 of Picea engelmannii. Lineage (NCBI taxonomy): Eukaryota > Viridiplantae > Streptophyta > Pinopsida > Pinales > Pinaceae > Picea > Picea engelmannii. The sequence goes on along the minus strand of ML816314.1, from coordinate 49,674 downwards.
CAATCACAACACTAATATGGTGGTAGAGTAAGTTGCAACATGGTACTCAACAAATTGGTAATGAATTTCCATCATGGAAAGATTTTATTTTTGCACTTAGAAAACAATTCTATCCTTTGGGGTATAAGGAGAAGGATTTAATTCAATGGAAAAGTATTAAACTAAGAAAAGAACAATCAGTGCAAGAATACACATATGAATTTCATAAGATCGCTTTGATGTTAAATATTCCATTACATACACAAGAAACTCTTATGAAGTATATAGGAGGTTTTCCTGCTCATATTCGTAATACTGTGTTTATGTTTGGACCTACTAATCTTGATGAGGTTTATGTTCAAGCAATGTATATTGAAGAAGGGAAAATTGGAGTTGGTGTATCAAGAGAATCATCTTCAAAGAAAGAAGGAAAGGGAAAAAGGAATGTGAAGAAAGAAAACTTAGGGACAGTGAAGGAAGAGAAGCTCTCTTGAAAGCATTGCAAGACAGAAGGGAACGATGATGAACATTGCTTAGAATTGCACCCAGAGAAGAAACCAAAGTGGTTCAAAGAGAGGAAAGGGAGGAAAAACGTTGCAGCAACAACACCGCCAACAAACTCAGGGTCATATTCAGGTGATAAGACTAAAATCACAACAGTTGGTTTGTCAGGTAAAATCCGTGATGGTTATGACTCTAGAAGTAAATTTTTTCATATAAGGGTCATTATGAAACATACCAAGATCGACGCTTTGTTAGATATCATATCTCAAGATAACTTAATTTCAGAAGAAGTGTTTAAGCAATTGGGATTAAAAACTAAGATGCATCACAAACCCTATTCACTAAATTGGATAAGCAAAATCACAAATTTCCCATAACAAAGCAATGTGTCATAAAGTTTGCAATTACATATAAGTTTGTGGATGAAATAATATGTGATGTTGTGTTTCTAGATGCATGGGGAATGGTCTTAGGTAGCCCTTATTTATATGATCTCAAATTAATCTTCTTCAAGGAATAGAGTCAATATCACTTAAATAAAGAAAGGACAAAATATATTGTGCATGCTCATCATATTAAAGGGAACAAATCTCTTTTTACAATGGAACAATTAAAGAAGGTAGCTTATGCAAGTGATACACCTATAATTGTACCAAATGAAGCAGCTGATCTTAAACAAGAAAGTAAAATGGTTGTAGCATGTAGATCTAACCATACTTTGCTTCAAGATGAGTTTTTGTCGTACAAGCTTGTAGGGAAGAACAAACATGTTAGTTCATTTATTATATTATTATCTATAAAGTGTAAATATTATTATATTTTTTAAAAAAGCAATATATTATATTATAAATTTTAAAAATAATAATAATATTTATTATAAATAAAGTGAAAAGATTATTTTTTATTAATTTTTAAGTTTTAAAATAATTTTGAATTGGTTAAAACAAATTAATTATCTAAGATTTATAAGTATTTCGTAGGAGTGAGAGTGTGTTTTCTTATGAAGCACTAATGAGTTATTAAGGTTTGTTTTTACAAATGATGATATACATGCACACCTAATTTTTTAGATTATATATAAATTTAAGCCTTGCTATAATTTCATTATTTTTTGAAATTTTTTAATATATATATATATATATATATATATATATATATATATATATATATATATAAACTTTATCATTATCATATTTCATTTGATAAAAAAAATTATTACATAACTAAAAAAACAAACAATCTACTTTATAGATGATATAAACGCATACCTTTTTTGAGATTATATATAAATTTAAGCATTGCTATAATTTCATTATTTTTTGAATTTTTTTAATATATATATATATATATATAAACTTTATCATTATCATATTTCATTTGATAAAAAAAATTATTACATAACTAAAAAATATACCAAAAAAACATACAATCTACTTTATATTTATATTAATGTTAGAATATTTTTCAAATTTTTAAATATAAATTACAAATTGTTTATTTACAAAGTCATAATTTTGTTATGATAAAAAAATTATTACATAACTAAAAAATATACCTAAAAAAACATACAATCTACTTTATATTTATATTAATGTTAGAATATTTTTCAAATTTTTAAATATAAATTACAAATTGTTTATTTACAAAGTCATAATTTTGTTAAAAGTCTAATGTTAAAATATTTTTCAAATTTTTAAATATAAATTACAAATTGTTTATTTACAAAGTCATAATTTTGTTAGTTTTTTTTTTCTTTCAAAGAAAAGTCAAATATTTTTTTATTAAAATAACAAAATTATAAAAATAGATATTTATTCAAATGATTTTAAAGGCCTTATGTAGAGTGACCATATAATTTTCCTTAAAAAATATCTTCAATTAATAAGTATGTTTAGCTAAGATTCAACTAATATCTCTATTGTTTATGAGCAATTATGTGGACAACCATGCCTCCATTTAAAAATCTAAAAAATTACCTCTTATGTTCTATATAAAGATACAAAAAAATATAAGTGTTCAAATCATTTACAATCAAACTATTCATCACCAAGCACATCCAATTCTCCCTTGGACTACTTTCCAGCTTCAAGTGTAAATGAAATGTGAGAGAAAGGAGATTGTAAATTATCCACATCCAAAAATAATAATTAAAGTAAGAAATTCCTCACTGCAAAGTTTCCTTTCATCCATTGTATAATTAAGAAGGAGTTACCTAAAATTTGTATTTGTGTGACTTCTTTTTCAAAAGTTAGAATGAGAACCAACTTAAGTGCTATGAGAACTTATGACTCAAGTAGCATGAGTGGGACAAATATTTTTTTAATTGAATTAATTTTAAAAATTAAATAATTTCAATTAAATAAATTTTTTTATTAAACAATTAACTAAAAAATTATTGTTATTATTATTTTAAAAATATTAAAAATTTAGTTAAATAAAATTATTAAAATACATGCTAAATTATTTATATAAATAACCTTCTTTTATAATATTTTTTATTATATATATATATGTGAAGAAGAACCACTTAAACCAAGTGTGTAAATAGAAATTTCCTTAACTTTATATTTGAATTGTTTTACATTTATTTTAATTAGAATAAAGTATTTTAATGCTTCTTATTATTCCTAAGTACTTATAAAAAATGATTACTTCAAAGTTATAACTAGTAAAATTGATGGTTATCATCTCAAGTATTAATAACGCATTGTCTACATAAAACAATAACCACAAAATATAACCTACAATGTATAATCCATATCCTATATTCTCCTTCATCCAATCTTTTAATTGATCTACAAATATGGCAAATAATGTTGGAGAGAGGAAGCATCCTTGCTTCACTCCAATATATTGACTTTCCTTCTTCTTTTTTGTCATTTATTAGTATCTCCAATTTTAGGATAACATTTTCATATAATCAAAAAGTAACTTCTCTCATTCTCCATTCTTTCCAAAAACTTAATTTGAAACATTATATTAAAAAAACACTTATGAAACAAGTGTTGATTTGGCGGGACCGAGTAGAGACATGTGGGAAGAAAATTGAAGTACAGGTGGTATCTATGCAGAGGATGAATCGTGACAGTGTGTCACAGGCCAGCCACAAGACATTGGGCAGGTAGATGACCCCCAAGGTTAATATGTGAATGAGGCAGTTTTTTCATGGGGTGTGTATAGTTTAAACATGGGACTTAGAAAATTTATGTCTCAATGACTTGCAATAAAGGTTCCTGGAAAAAAGGACTAGGAATCACACACATTAAACATTCAAATATAATAAACACAATTTCTTGGCATCCAACATAGTTGAAGGAAAACAAATTTAGAATTCTTGAATTAGTTTTCTTTTAAATTTATCAAAAATTAATAATGTCTTGCAATAAAGGTTCTTGGAAAAAAGGACCATGAATCACACACATTAAACATTCAAATATAATAAACACAATTTCCTGACATCTAGCATAGTTGAAGGAAAAAAAATTTAGCATTCCCGAATTAGTTTTCTTTGAAATTTATCAAAAATTAATAATGTCTGTTACATATTTCTAGAAATTTAAATGTGTTTGTCATATAGACTGGGATTGGGGCTCCTGCAAACCATAAAAAAAATAAGTACAAGAAATAGGACTGTAGAAAGAAGAAGTGTGCGACGATAGAGAGGAAGACCTGAAAAAAATAAATTGGAAGTTATGAGTCTTTGGTCAGATATTTCTATTTAAAGAGGCAGAATAACTAGATTGATAAAGAAAGTAAGATGTGATCAATATAGACTTACTATGAAGCTGATGCATTTTTGTTGTTGTCGTAGACAAACACTGGAATCATTCCAAACGGTTGTTTCCATTCGTCGTTGAGCTTGTCCATTCTCAGTTGGAACCATTCTTCAATGTAGCTTCTCATGGGGCCATGTTGATTTCATCCCAGATTTCTATGTCGAAAACCTCATTTTCTAATTTCCTTAGATCCACAGAAATATTATGCAAAGCTTGTTCAATTTCTTCATTGTGTGTCAAATAGTTCACTGGCCAATTCTCGATGTCATCTTCACCATATTCAAGGATGTCGTAAAACTTTTCTAAATACAACCCCTTTAAAATATAAAGTTGTTCATCGAAGGCTTGTTTGGTCAAGGACAAGGATTTGAGGATTCGGTTTGGGTCTTGAACCTCGTTGGTACTTCTGGCTAAGTCTATTTGGGTCAGGTTTCTCAATAATTCTTCTTTCTCTGATATGGCTTGTTCACATGATTCGACAATGAGTTGTAGGTAATTAACTTTCTTTTGCCAGCATGATTTTAATTGTTTAATCTGCTTTGGGGAGGGGAGATCCTCTTGTATTCTTTTTAGATCTGAGTTGTTGATGGTATGGTTGGAAAAAGGGGTCGCCATCTATTCATAGAAACTTAATTCATTTTTAAAATTCATCTACAAATGTCTGTGCAAATCATTTCCCTCTTTCGAAAGGAAGCTATAATTTGTGATGTTTCCAAGGCTTCAGTAACTAGCTGCATTCTTTTCTTGAATTATTCTCTACAAAGGCTCTATAGGATGTGAGGAGGCTGGAGGATCCTTTTAACTTGGCTACAGGGGTAGCAGGCATGGTTTTTTCTTAAAGACTGGAAAACACTAGGGTAGCAATGAAAGACTCCTCCAAATCCTTGATTTGGTCATTCAGTCTGGCATTCTCCGCTTCAATTCCTCCAATGGAATCATCAAGAAAATCATCGGTTGCACAATGAAATCAGGATATTTGGGATGGATGCATTTTCCTAAAGTTAATATCTGTATGATATTTTCCTTTCTTATTTGTTACATCTCTTTTTTCAATGATTAAATTTTTAGATTGGCTATCAAAAACAACACTCTGGAATACGAAGGATTCATCTTCGTAAAAAATGTCAGTCTCAACTATTTCCATTGTGGAACTATGGTGCATCGTGTCTGCGGGTGGATCAACTTTGTGCAACAGAGCATCCACATAAGTTTCAAGTTTCATGTGCTCACTTTCAATTTCAGGTTCTTCCACCTGCCCTACAATGTTTTTTGTATTCTTCGTCAGGGGAAGCTTGTGAGAACTATCAATTTTTCTACGAGGAGGGTTATTATCTCCTCCTCCATTTTAATATTTCCGAGTTGATTTCTTACTGGGGTGGGTCGTTGAAGTGATGGTCTATGTTTTCGTGCTCTTGGGAGTGTTGGTCGGGGACTAGACACTCTTCTCACCAGATCATTTCCATGTTGTCTGTATAATTCAGTGGTGCTTTGCAATGTCTCTACATCACAATCGTCAGAAGCAGGAGTGTTGTCTTCACTGTCTCTTTCTTCAGTCAGGCATATATGGATAAAAGAGATGCTAAATCCAAATGATAGTAAATGTTCTTGAAAAATCCCATTAGGGTCAAACCCTTTTATCCTTTCAACATATTTTAGGTTCAAGTTCTTGAAATGGCCTGCGAATTCATCAATCTTGTTGACGTTTCTTCACACGAAGTCCCCGACTTTCTAGGGAAAAGGAATGAACTATTTTTTTCTCTTGTCGTGGAAAAAATGCAACCAGTGGTTGTATTGCCTTGTTATTTCTATAACAAACATCCTGTCTGTGATGTGACATGGAAGAAAATAAGGATTTTCCTTGGAGCCAAAGATCATTAATACACTGTAATTTTCATTTTGTTCAAGTCTCCCCTTCTTGTCCAAAAACTTGGTTGCTTGGCCAGACATCCAAGGAGAATTCTTTCCTAACAATAAATCTTTGAAAACTGAGACAAAGTCATTAAAAACCTTATAAAAACAATGGGAGGCCTTGTGCCTCCACAAGGCCTGGTACCAGAATGTTACTAGGTCGAATTCATAGTTTATTTTCTTGGATAGAGACACTTTTGGGAACTAACAACAATGCACTATTTTGAAAATCAAGTAGGATGACATATAAAATTTATTTGATTCTTTGAATCATGACAATTGGGAACATATTTTAATGGAAATTAGCTTCCCCCAATCGAAAATGAATTGTTCCTTGATTGTTAAGTACACAATACAAATAACTATATGGGAAATGCTAGTCATGTATTCTTGTCCCGTTATTCTTGTAAACAACCAAGCAATTTCCCGGAATGGATTTCTAAAGGAACTGACCTACAAATTTGTGATATCTTTAGGAACTGATGTCGGGTCTTCGAGGAAATCGGGTAAGAGGTCCAACCCATTATTATGTTTTTCTAGGAACTGCTTGCAGTCTTGTCCTATAAAGGTCAATGTTGGCTCTGAAAATATTAACATCTTTCGGAAGACCTGAGGTGACAAAGAAATGAGAGAATGGTCGCACAGTGGAATAATTCTTTGGCTTGAAATATATTTTTCGGTGCACCAAGAGACCACCTCCTTACAATAAAAAACCTCAGGGACGTAGCCTGCACAAGCACTTCCAGAGGCCCAAATCACTTCGTTCTGGGCGGAATGGGATGAATAGTAAGAGTATGTCGTGGACCACTAGAAGTTCAGGTCCTCACATCCAATGATATTCATTGTATATCCACATAACTGTTGTTGAGCTTCTACCATAATTTTACGAGAATGTTGGTTTTCTCCAGACAATGTTTGAAATGAAGAGTTTTAAGGGATAATATAACCCTGCGCAAATATTGGTCCAATGCGTGTGAATGGTATATATCCTCGAGAATTTCTCTCATTAATGACAATTTCAACAGTTGTCACATGATGCGATGTTAGCATTAAAGAATATTAATTGCATACATAGAAGTGCGAACATGGAAGGTACGACAATGAGAAATTAAGGATTGGATATTTTGTGAACAGGCCAATGCGATGACCCGTGTTTGAGATGAATGGGAGATCTCCTTGATAATATAACTCTCCACAGATATTGGTTTAATGTGTATTAATGGGAGATATCCTCGAGCATTTCTCTCATTAATGACAATGTTGACAGTTCCTGCATGGTGATTTGTTATCATGAAAGGATACTAATTGCATCTTAAGAAAGAGGTATGAAGGTTGCGGGGATGGGAAAGAGAAATTAAGGAGTGTCTAATTATCGAAAGAGGTCGGGCAGGCTTCAAAATAGGGTTACAAGGTAAAACCGTTAGAGGTGAGGGCCCAAGGGTCAAATTGTACGTCTCGAAACTTTTTGAGTGCAAAATGAATAACACGGAATAGGGCATGATGGGACAATCCAAAGGGAAATTTGTATATTGTGAAAGTCTAGGTAATGTTTGCAGGACACAGAACAATGGAACTGCAAATGAGAGCCCGCCTATCTGAGAACTCGCAATTGAAAAAGTGGATCAAGTATGGAATAGGGAAATGGCTAGGTGGATTTGTTTTTGCTAATATATTGAAACTTGTAATATATATCCCATTACGTGGCAAGATCTTTTCTGTGTTTCTCTAGGAAGAAAAGAGAAAATAAATTCATTTAAATTCGAGGAGTTGAGCTTCATTTAAATTCCACTGTCTCGTCGAGCCTTTTTATTTTTAATGGTGGTCTGTACGGTTGTTGCATGATGAACTTTTAGCATTAAACTTTGGTCATTTCATACTTTGAAAGAAGTGCGAAGGTGGAAGGCATAGTAAATAGTGACTAAGAATTGAAGATTTCGTGAACCCGCCAACCCGAGGATCCGCAAAAGAGATTCCATGAAATGGGAAAGTATGGAAAGCGATTGGGCATGCTTCATAATTAGGGTGACAATGGTTCCCCAAGAGACGTGACTTCCCGAGGGTCAAATTGTATGTCTCGGAACTTGAGTGCAAAATGTGTACCACATAAGAGGGGATGAAATGGGAGTATGGCGGTCAATTTGTATATGACATAAGTGTGGGAGATCTCCTTGAGCCTTTTTCTCATTAATGACATTTTTAAGGTTCATGCATGATGAAGTGTTAGAATTAAAGCTTGCCAATTTCGTATCCATAGAGAAGTAGGAAGGTGGAGGGGATAGGGAACAAAAATTATGGAATGGATAATTATCGAAAGCAGTTGGTGACCCTTCGAAATAGGGCTACAAGATAAAACCAGTAGAGGCGAGGGCCCAAGGGTCAAATTGTATCTCTTGGGAGTGTTGACTGTAGAACATGTAACATGGAAGAGGGCATGATGGTGCATTCCTATGGAAAAAATTTATATCGCGAAACTTCAAGTACTGTTTTCTAATTTTATAGGAAACAAACATCCTATCAATCATCTGTCTAATTTGAGCTATAGATAGATTATCAATACTCCATTCTTGATACCAGTCATCTGCAAAGGTTTGGGATTCAGGCAGTTTTCCTTTTCCTATGAGATCGGGAGCAGCTGGTCTAGATGAGTGAGGAGGAATATTCTCATAAGAAGGTCTTCTGATGGTTACTAAGGACAGAGTGTCCTCATCAATTTTCTTGGAGCTTTCTGGTTTGTCTTGTTCAGGAGGAAAGAAAAAAGGAATTTTTTTCTTTATAGTTTTTTCAGAAGGGTGATGTACAGGGGATAAAATAGATATACGGGGATTAGGAAGAAGGAATGCGGGAGGAATTGGATTATCTGTTTGGCTAGATTTTTTCTTGATGTCTATTAAGGACTTGCCTATTTCAGTCAAGGCAGTCCCTAATCCTTCCATTAAATATTCATGATTTTCTCTGCTCTTAAAAGTAATTTCATACAAAGTTGTATCAACTTTGTCTTTGACATCAATAACTTTGTCATGGATCTGATTTACTGAATTGACAATTGTATTTACATTGGAAACACAATCTTGAGCCCACCAGTCCGAGAACCCGTAATCTAAAAAGTGTCCAAGTATGGAATAGGGAAACAGTAGGCCAGAATCAATACACAATAAATGTACAATTTCATGGATATATAGCCAAATTGGGGCTAAGTATTGAAAGGAATGGCAGATAGTTAGGCTCGTGATGGGGCATTCCGGCGGACAAATTGTATATCGCAGAACTCTGGGCATTGTTTGTAATTCGCAAAAGATTCCAAACGAAATTTTGAGCTCGTCAATCCGGGATCTCGCAATCGAAAAAGTGTCGAAGTATGGAGTAGGGAAACGATGGCCCAGACTTGTTTTCACTAATATATTGAAATTTTTAATATATTTCCCATTACTTGGCAAGATCTTCTTTGCATGTTTTTGGAAAAGTTATGTAGGGATAGTTAGTCCTCGAGGATTTTTCTTATTAATGACTATCTTTACAGATGTTTCATGATGGAATATTAGAATTAAACATTTGTTGTTGCATATTTGGAAATAATTATGAGGATGATCGACACAAGAAACAATGACTAGGAATTGGAGATTTCGTGAACCCATCAACACGAGGATCCAAAATAGGGTTACAAGGTCTCCCTAGAAGACGTTAGGCCTTGACGGTCAAATTGTATCTATAAGAACATTTGAATTCATAATGTGTAACATGGAAGAGGGGACAAAGTCAGAGTCTGGCAGTCAATTTGTATATGGTGGAGTTTTGGGTGCTATTTGTAGGTCACAGAACAATGGAAGTTAATTTAGAGGCTTCAATAATTAATGTGCAATGGGAAGGGTACGATTGTGGCAGGGATGGAAGAGATCCATAAATGGTTTGAAACTTTCTATGAATTCGGGCAAAGTGAAGCTTGCGAGTTGGAGGAGCCTGGGGTGGAATTCTAGATCAGGGAATTTTTTGGGTGCAAGATGTATATCACGAAACAGGTGGAAAAGTTTGGCTAAGTATAGAAAGGAATGACGGTCGTTCCAAGTATTGTAAATGGCAGTTTAATGTGTGTTAATGGGAGATGTCCTCGAGGTTTTTTTGCTTGTTAATGCCACTAATTTTTTACCAATGTGTTCATTTGTGACTAGTAAGACCATAATTAATGTGCATTAGGAAGGACACAAAGTTAGTGGGGATGGAAGCCAATGAAATATGCTTTGAAACATCTATGAACCCTAGTAGAGTGAATCTTGCAAGTTGGAGGAGTCCACGGTGGAATTGTAGATCACAGAAGTTTTGAGTGCAAGATGTATATCAAGGAACAAGAAGAAACAGAGTTTGAAAGCGCCAACTTGACAACCACGACCATAAAATTGGCTAAGTATGGAAAGGAACAGTGGTCAGTCATATTCGTCATGTGAGGATATAGATGGAGATGAATATATGTCATCCCGCCAACCCTAGAACCCACGATCATAGAAAGGCGACTAAGTATATAATCAGAAAGCGATAATAGACGAGAAGAAGAAAAGAGAAAAAGGGCTAAGTATCTCACATAACAACATCTATTGTTCATTTATTAATGCCAATATTTTCGAACCCTTGGACCTGAGTTCTCACTATTAAAAGCATAAATTGCAGATCACTGAAGTTTTTTGGGTGAAAGATGTATATGAAAGAACATGGGACATAAGTGTTGGATACCACAAACCCGAGATTTGGTGATCAGATAATTGGCTAAGTATTGAAAGGGACCACAATCGGTCAGGCTCATGGTGTGAAGATATAGATAAAGATGATCATCTTCCAATCCATGAATCCGGGAGGTCGTGATCATAGAAATGTGACTAAATATAGAACCAAAAAGGGATAATAGATTGGGAGAAAATAAGGAAAATTTAAATAGAAAGTGTTTATATTTATTCCAATAGTATTCATATTAATATATATTAATAGATTATTTTTGTTCCAAACGTAAAGAATCTTCCAATTTGCAGGATGTTGTTCGGTTCACAAATTTCGTTGAAACCCATAAGCAATAGAAAGAAAAAAAATGAAATATATATATATATATATATATATATGACACAAGATTTTTTTATATGCACAGATAATATCAAATAGAAGAAGCTTCAATATATCCAAAATATTGAATAGCAACATGACGTCAACACCTGAGTTGCCTTGTTGAAATAGAGTCATTAATTCATTCTATTTACGGGACCCCGAAGAACGAAAGCAGGACGGGTCCTCCCATTTATTTATGTAAGTATAGGGTGGGTGCCACATAAGTATGGTCTATGCAAAATTATTCTTCCATGTAAAATGTAAGGAGCGAACATAGTATCCTTTATTTAAATCGAAGTGTTGGGCAACATAAAGAAAAGCTTGTTGTCCATGCTTAACAACACACAAAATAAAAGTAGAAAATAAAATAAAAAACAATACCATAGATTGGAAAAAACCATACAAAAAACCTCAAATATTATATATTCAAATAAACTGGGTTACAAAATACAACTAAGATTATTATCCATAATGATTGTGATTGGGCCTGCCGCCGTAAAAAAAAAAGAAAATATGTACAATAATGAAGCCTATGGACAATCTTTTATAGATTTTGTCAGACAATTGTCTTAGGTTGATGGGCGATTGTTATGGATTGTTGGTTGTCATTGATTTCAACCATTCTAGAGTGTTATTGTATATTGATGTCAACCCTTAGTGATTGATGTCAACCCTTGGAGAAAGTCTGGTAGCGAATTCCAACAGCGCAAAGGTTTGGGTAATGGAAACAAGGTTGTTTCATGTATAATGGTATGATTTTTAATATATTTTAAGGTAAGACTATTCTACATGGATAGTACATGTCATTATGTTTCCGGTGGTATGTGTAACGTCACATAACTCCTCACGGTTAGAGAGTTATGGCCATGTGAAGTTGGAGAACCCAGGTTTGGGTAATGGAAGAAAGTTTGTTTGATGGATAACAATATTCATTTTGATATATTTACAGGTAATACTATTCTATATTGATAGTATATTTCCTTCCATTTCCATTGGTATGTGGAATGTCACATAACTCCTCATGATTAGAGAGTTATGGCCATGTGAAGTTGGAGAACCCTCATGAGTCATCTAGAAGCCCCAAAAGGTCAAAGTAGTCGAAGTGGTTTAAGAGATTTTTAGAAGGTAAATAATAAAGTGAAGTGATGAGTTTACTATAATTCAAAGTGAATACAAAATAAATTATTTAAATAATAAAGTTAATGGA
>ML816314.1:25427-36891 GCA_009831015.1 Picea engelmannii | reverse complement strand
TGCCCAATTGCCGAATCCGTTTTGTCCCAACCCTTTAGCCTTTCCTCAAGCTTTAGGAGAATTCAAGCAAAGCAGTTGGAGGACAAAGAAGAGGAGGAGCCTAGGATCAGGATCGAGGAACGGTGGTTGGTCTCTATAATCATTGTAAGTTGATTCATCTTGAGATTAATAAAAAGATACTTTTCCCGTCCCAAATACACGAGTTTTATAAGTTTTATTTGATTTGTGTTTAATCTCTAACCCTCTAGTAGAACAATAGCATGCATGCATAGTTTTGTCTTGAATGCAGGATCGCTTTTTGGAAGGAGCAGTAGCAAAAGAAAGGGGATAAAGTGCAACGGAGGATCTACATCAACCGACGATAAAAAGCTTAGTTGGTTCTTCCCATGTTTGCATGTGAAAAAGGGTTTTAGGTTTGGGGTAGAAGGTTAAAAGTTATTTCTTAAGGGTCATGATATGCATGCAAGTTTAAGCCCTAGCTTGTTAGTCTGTAGGGTAGAATAACCCCACAACAGAATTGGCGACTCCACTGGGGAGATTTAATCTTAGGGTTTCCGGATTTCATTGAAGGTTTTTGGGTAGTTCAAAGAAGTAGAGTTTCAGTTTCTTTGTTTATTTGTTTTCTGTTAGGTCAAAGCTAGCAGGGAACCTGGTTATCAATACCAGTTTTTCCTTGACTGTTGCTTGACATTGATTCTCGAGACACATAGAGGTACGCGTGGCCTGCAGAATGCCTACACGCGTGTAACCCGCGCCCTAACCTTCTACAGCCCGCGTTTGAACGCCTGTTGTAGTGGTTTCAGTAGCGTGTAGAGCCCAGGAAGCTTAAGAGGCAGTCTCCTCTTCCCTGTTAGAAGTTTACCTTCTCAGGGGGCTTTCTGGATCCTGTCTGGGTCTTGATTGGTTTACTGTCTTGCTTTCAGTCTGCCTTATTGTGTTGGTTATTTTTTGCATTTGTTTTCTTTTTTGCAAATTTTCCTTTTCTGTTGAAGTTATAGCATCCAAGCCTCTCAAAGACCCTGGTTGTCAATACCAAAGGCCTTTTTCAGGACTGGACTGCCTGTGTATTGTTTAACCTTGGCTTTTTTACAGACCCACGGCCTGTTTAAGTCTTGCCCGCGGGTACCCGCGCGCTGTTGTAGTTCAGCACGCGTTTGCACGCGTGCTGTCTTGGTGACAGTCGCGGGCTTGATTGGTAGCTTTTCGGCTTGGGTGGGGCAGTCATCCCCTCCTGTGGTGAGAAGAGCTCCTCTCAGGGGTATAGATTTTGGAGCTACAAAGTCAACAGGTTGGGGCATCTTATCCTTAGCCTGTGTTTGTTAGTTGATGTTTTGATAGAAAAGACAAAAGAGGAAAAAATATTTGTTTTATGGTTTTTAGGCAAGTGTTAGAATCGGTGTTGTCTTAATTGATTTTTCGCATTTTTGTGCTTTGATTATTTTTGCGATATGCGCTTTAAGCCAGAGTTTTCTTTTCATTCTCTTGGTTTTTTTCTTGTCATCATTTTTCCTTGTTGCGTTATTTTGCAATAAAAAAAAAAAAAAAAAAATTGTTTCATTTTCTTCTTGATTTGAAGATTGTGTTGTTGCATCAGTAGCTAGGAAAGAAGTCTTTTTGCATAATTTTTTCAGTGCATTTCGAGTATAAGTAGCTCGCAGATTTGAGTGAAAGTCCTTCATATTTACTGCATGAAATCTTAGTAATTTTGAAAAGAAAAGAAGTCTTTCTTGTTGAAAAGTTGTTGGTTTTGGATTTTAGTAAAAGTTTTTGTTTCCAAGCATTTCTTGTTCATTTTGCTTTGAGTATTTTTACACACCATCAGTTTCACTTTCGCACCTTGTGACTTAAAAAAGCCCATTAAAAGCAACGCTAATTAAAATCAAGTAGACTTTTCTGTTTGTAGGGTGCATACACTAGCTCAGGAATAGGGCCTTGGAATAGGTTGGAGAGTAAATTCTCCAAGGCCACCCAAACCAAACATTGGATTCTGTTAATAGGGAGTGTAGAAGTCCAGTTACGAAAAGTTATCCGGGACCCCCCTCTAACACAGGGTTTAAACACGAGGTCGCTTAAGGAAAGGCAACGGAGATAACCCCTCCAAAGTTGGACCGAGCATTGTGGAGAACACATATTAAGGATTTGTTAAGGGATTCCGTCGTTTGCATTTTCCACGGAGCTTCATGGGTCTCGAATCCGTTCGAGGTCCTCAGTTGTCTTCCGGACCATTTTCTCTCAATACCCTTGACAGGTTTCGGGCTTGATACCCTGCTCATTGTGGTCTACCCGACTGCCGACTGTACCCGCCTGGTGACTGTTCACGTGCTGGCAAACTAGTTGCCAATATTTTCTAGGGACGTACACAGGTGACTGCGTGGGTATACCGCGGTACCTAGGACAGACATCGGGCCACGCTTTGCAGAGTATACCCGGAGGGTGCTTCCGTATCCGAGTTGCACTTGCACCGGTAATTTGCTCTAGTGTTGGTTGTTGTAACTATTCTTCCAACTAGTTTAGTGCTTGCTTGATTTATCTTCTAGGGGCTTTCTTTTAGTGAGTGTTACTATTTGTTCGTGTAGAATACCTTAGCGTGTCGTGAATCTTCTCACACAGTGGAGGATTCAGAGCTCTGCCGGTCACGAAGGCTTCTGGGCCTGCCACCGGTTATACTGGAGCCACCCCCGCCACCACTAAGGTGGAAGTTAGACCAACGAGGGTCTTTTGAAGCAATCGGGTTTCAAACCATTGAGCCCGAACAACTTTCGGAGGAATCAATCGCCAATCTTGGAACGGTTGAAACCTCAGACACTGATATTTGGCCGGACATTATTGTGCCAATTCAATTTTACGAATGCCTATCAGCGCCTAACCCAGTTATGGAACCAAACACTGTTACTTCAACTGGGATTTCTTCCATTCCCATCATTGTTGCTACCACAGGAGAAGCTTCTCCTAACTTGCCTTTGTCGGTGGTCTGGGCCACCACGGTCTCGGCCACAACTACGTCACACAGTGGACCATCCCCATCTATCGCGGCGGCCACACCTCCTTACAAACCTAGTGCGACAGGCGCTCCGTTTTCATACGGTATGCCTAGTTCAGGTACAAGTCCTGTACTCACTTCCTCCACTTTACAGACTTTGGGTCTGGGGGAAGGGAGCTCTAACACTCCTCTGCAAGGTCAACTTGGGGGCAGTCCTGTCCCTTTCAATTCTTTTGCTTACGCTGGAGGTCATATCCCTCCTTCGTCCCCTTTGCTTAGTGGATTGCATCAATAGTCCGTCGGGCAGCCTGCACACACGAGTCCATTTGGAGCTGAGAGTCAAGGAACACCTGCACAAACTCTGCCGGTAGGTGCGTCACCGTTTGTTTGGAACGGGACGTTTGGTAATAACACTTTCGCATCCATTATTTTCCCACTTGGGGGCACACCCATTTTTGGACAAACTACACTGGCACATAGTACTATTCCTGCGCCGGGGGCACATATACCAGGACCTTGGAACTCAGGACAAGGATCCGTTCCTTCCTCTGGAATGTCGTTCTGGGGTAATTCTTTCCACAGTCAATGGAACCCCGGATAGACCTCTATGCCTCTCCCCTCGGGACCGGCATGGGGTAATCCTTCCCCAAGTCCGTCAAACACAATGAATGCCCAACATCCTATGTCCTTCATGGGGAATCAGCAAACGATGTCTCCTCAAATGCAAAACCCTTACGCTGGTCAGGGCCATGGTTTCTACCAGAACCCGGGCCAGCAACCAAACTTTTCCTGGCAACCTGGTGCCAGTCAAACCCCAGGACCCTTTTATCCCGGCTATCAGCAGCAACCTAAACTCCCTTTCTTGGCAATGTTACACTTGCCATATTTAACATGGTTGTTGAATGACCCTATCTGTCACGATCCGCGTTGGTCTCCTATGCCAAGGAAGTTGCCTCCGTACATCCCAAAGTTTGAGGCCAAGCCTAATGAAGATCCAGGTGATCACGTGACTACTTTCCACTTATGGTGTTCATCTAACTCACTGAAAGATGACTCCGTCCAGTTGCGATTGTTTCAACGCACTCTTATTGGGAGTGTCGCGAAATGGTACATAGAGCTTGATCGTTCACGATATTCCTTTTTTGGCGAACTGGCGATGGCTTTCCTAAATCATTTCCAGTTACCTGTGAGATATGACGCTGGCACATAGTTGCTAGCCAATTTCTCGCAGATGTCAGTGGACCGTATCTCGGATCACATTCGAGAGTGGCGACGCTGAAAGAGTCTTATCAAAGTACTCGTCCCACCAGCATTCCTGCTTGAGTGGTTCCTTAAGTCTTTAGTTCCATAGTTATCCAAAGATGTCGCGACTTCAGGGGTCTTCTCCGAGGAAGATGCCATCATGAGGGCTCAACAGTTTGAGCTTATCTATTCTCAGTCTGGTCTATTGTACACCATCCTGTCGGATGCACCACGATCGATTCTGGATAAAACCAGACAGAGAGCCGGACCACATGCCGATGGTATAGTTGGTTCGGCACAAACCAAGCCCGCTGAGCAATTGACAAAACAATTGTAGCATTTATCTATACAACACTCAGCGGCCAGCCAGACTACTTCTTTGGCTGCTCCTCCTACTCAAACGTCGGAAGTACACTCCGTACAGACGACTAACCCAAATTCCAACCAGCAGCCCAAAGGGAAGAAAAAACAACGCAAGAAGAGTAAGGGGGGTAAAAAACCAAATGATAATTCTGGCGAGGGCACCACGGAAAAGAGGAAGGCGAGGTATCCATGCAGCCTATGTGCGGAAGACCACCCAACCCATCTATGCCCTCGACTTGCAGAGGCCCAGAAGTTTGTCACGCAGCAACAACAAGCCATGTTGACTAATCCCTTTCAGCATGGGCAAAATTTAACTCAAGCCTCTACAAGTGCCGAGGTGGGCAGCCAAGAAAATTGCCCTCCCCTAAACAATTCATCTTCCATGAACGTATATATGGTGAAAAGTGACGCTTTCATTATGACTAGAGCGCATGAATATAGCAAGCCAAGCACCCCTGAGAAAGGCAAGGAAGCCGAGATCCCATCTCTTCCTCTACAGATCGAGAAGACGTTGGGTGAAACAATGACACGCATCCCAAAAGGTGCGTTCAAGCACGCTTCTCACAATCCAAACGCAAGGGCTGCCCAGAACTACTCTGTGGTGGAAGATTTATCCCAAACCCCTTGTGCTATGTCTGCTTTGGAGGTCCTCCAAAGTTGCCCTGCTCAGAGGAAAGCCTTGTTGATTGCTCTAGGCTCTACTGAGACTTGTAACCCGGGTACCGTCATGTTAGATACGACTGACTTAAAACCTCGTTTTCCTTACCACGTCGCGTTTCAGATAGTAGTGGCTCACCCCACAAAAACGTTTACACGAAATATCTTCCGCACGGTGGTAGACAAGGGCGCTTCGACTTGGGTTATGTCGTTATCATGCTGGAAAGCCATCGGTCAACCTGAGTTGTCTCCGTCACCTACTCTCCTCACTGCATTCGATGGTCGTTCTTTCCGACCGCATAGCATCATTCCTTCTTTCCCTATGCAGTTAGGGGGGAAGACCGTGTGCGTCAAAGTAGAGGTAGTTGATGCCCCCATCGACTACAATCTATTGTTAGGTCATAGTTGGACTTATGCAATGCAAGGTGTGGTCGCTACAGTTTTTCGAGTCTTACTGTTTCCACATGAAGGCCGGATAGTGACTATTGATCAGTTGTCCTTCTCTCGACCTGACCCAGCCTTGGGGGCATGCACAGTTCCCATGGTAGATAATCCTCAAGCCGGTGTCGTCAATGTAGGAGTTGGTTTGTGCCCATCTTTGATGGGTACCTTCGACTACCCACCTCCTCAAGGCGATGTCAAGTTTATATCGACTCACCACAAGGCTGATATTTTCCATGTTTCATCGTTTCGCATGACTTACTTTCAGGATCCGTGGATTCTTCCTTCCCCATCAGACACGATGGATGCGACGGGGCATGCGGGCATGTCTATGACCTTGTCGGCCATTGAAGTAGCGTACTCGTTGGTCCAGCAAGCTTCAGCTACTCCTGATCCAATTCCCGCACAAGAGTTGGATCCACTCTTTGAGCCTATTTGGGCTCAGGATTCTCTTGTCAACACCGATTCATTAGATTTAGTCTTGCCTTCTGACAAAGCAATAATCGAAGCAATGACTGGTCCGGACAAACCCTGGGAAGATCTTCATCATAGATCATATTTCCTCCCAGAGTTACACCGAATCGAGGCAGGAGAATTCACTATCACCATGATGGGAGATCAGCCTTGTCCCATTAACCTCTTAGCTACACAGGATATTTATGCTGAGGGAAATATGGCGACTATCACTGCCACAATACCCATCAATATCTCCCGAAACCCCAGCATCGTGGAGAATGTCTTCGTCGGAGCGGATTGCTCCCACAAAGAGATTCAGATTTACACGGATCTTTTTAAAGAATTCCGCGATGTTTTCGCTTGGTCTTACGAGGAAATGCCAGGCATCGATCCGAAAATAGTTGAACAAGAGATCACTACGTATCCAGACGCTGAGCCAGTTCAACAGAAACTTCATCCAGTTAATCCCAGGAAGGCAACAACCATCAAGGTAGAGGTTGAGAAATTTCTTAAGGCAGGGTTCATATACCCTATTCACTTGACTCAATGGGTGTCAAATCCCGTGCCAGTCGATAAAAAACAAGGCACGATTCGTGTCTGTATCGATTTTCGTGATTTGAAGAAGGCATGTCCAAAAGATAATTATCCAACCCCATTCATCAACCATATCATTGATGAGTGCGCCGGTTGTGAAGCCTTTTCATTCATGGATGGTTTCTCGGGTTATAACCAAATCCAAATCAAACCTGAGGACCAACACAAAACGACCTTCATTTGTCCGTCGGGTACATTTGCCTATCGAAAAATGCCTTTTGGTCTCAAGAACGCTGGAGCAACTTTCCAGCGGGCCATGTCTTTTGCGTTTCATGACCTCAAACATATATTCGAGGCCTATCTATATGATTTAGCATCACGCTCTCGCAAGCGAAAGGATCATCCTATGCACCTCCGACTAATCTTTGAACGCTGTCGCTACTTCCGGATTCGCTTAAATCCCAACAAATGAAGATTTTGCATCACATCAGGACGTTTGTTAGGTTTCATCATGTCAACAACAGGGATCATGGTCGATCCTCTCAAGGTGGAGGCAATAGTCCAGTTTCCCCCCCACGCACAATTTTACAACTTCAGAGTCTTCAAGGCAAGGCAAACTTCTTATGACGCTTCATCGCCAACTATTCCAAAATCAACAAGGGCTTCATGCGTTTACTAAAGAAAGATGTTCCTTTTCTCTGGGATGAAGCAGCGCAACGCTCTTTCGACACATTGAAACACGCCCTTACAACCGCACCTCTGCTACGACCACCAAATTATAACAAGGATTTCCTATTATATCTGGCTGTCACAGAGTCAACCATAGGCATGGTTTTAGTTCAGGAAGATGATTCGTTTTCTGAATACATGATCTATTACCTGAGCCGAGGCCTCATAGGAGAGAAACATAATTATACCCATCTCGAAAAACTTGCGTTGGAAGCAGTTCACGCTGTTCAACGGTTCCGTCACTATGTTCTGTTTCGTAAGACGACTGTCGTTTCCATCATGAATCCATTTCAGTACATGTTGACACGACGAGTTATCGGCGGAAAAATCAGTAGATGGATGGTCATCCTCCAATAATTTGACTTAGACTTCATTTCAGCGAAGTCCAAAAAGTCACTGGTCTTCGCAAAGCTTATTTCGGAACTTCCGGTTGAGTCAGGTGACGTTGTGCCTGAGGAATCACCTATTCGGGGTGATATGTTTTTGATCGAATCGTCTGATCCCTGGTACGGAGATATACTGATCTATCTCCAGAATTTGAAGTGTCCTACCTCTGCTTCTCGTGATGAGCGTCGACGGATATGCCATCAGGCCAAGAACTATCTTATACTCAATGATACTTTGTATCAGAGAGCTGTAGATTTCATCTTGCGTCGATGTCTCACTCATGAGGAGGCCATCATAGTGATCAATGATTGTCATATAGGAGCTTGTGGCGGTCACTTATCCGGGTTGGAAACAACCCAAAATATTTTACGAGCCGGTTACTTTTGGCCCACGCTTATAAAATATTGTATCGAGTCGGTCAAGAAGTGCCATCCGTGCCAAATCTTCTCACGGAAGATGAGGGCACATCCAGCTCCTATGTTTCTTGTTATCACCGTCGGTCCCTTCACCAAGTGGGGGATTGATTACACTCCCTGCAACCCCCCGTCAGCTAGGGGGCACCGCTATATCATTGTAGCTGTCGACTACTTCACCAAGTGGGTTGAAGCTATGCCAACGTTCAAAGATGATGGAGAGACTGCAACTATCTTCTTATTTAACCAGATCATAGCACGGTTCGGCGTCACGAGAGAGATTGTCACTGACCATGGCAGTCACTTTCAGAATCAAATGATGACTAGGTTAACATCAAATCTTGGGCTATGGAAAGAACATTCCTCACCTTACTATCCCCAAGCCAATGGGCAGGTGGAAGCTGTTAATAAAACTCTTAAGACAATGCTACAACGAACCATCAACTCAGCAAAATCCAACTGGCATTTGATGTTATACTCGGCATTATGGGCTTACCGAACATCAGTTAAGACTGCAACCGGTTTCTCACCTTTCCAACTCATTTATGGGTTGGAGGCAGTCTTTCCCATCGAATGTCAAATTCCATCTCTGAAATTGGCAGTACAGTTATTGCCAGACACTTCTCCACTTGAAGAGCGGTTAGTACACCTTGAGCAGCTTGATGAACAGCGTCGCGATGCGGCCCTGGCCAATGAGGCTCATAAACATAAGGTTAAGTGTCAATATGATAGGTCCATTCGTCCTCGGGTTTTCTCTGAGGGCGACCTTGTCCTAGTTTACAACCAAGATAAGGACCCCCTGGGGGCAGGAAAGTTTAAACCCATGTGGTTCAGACCCTTCATTGTTAAGGAGGTGTTTAAAAAGGGCGCTTATCGTCTGGTCGATTTTGAAGGGAATGCTTTGGCGGAGCCTAGAAATGGGCTCTACCTCAAGAAGTATTACTCATAGCATCGTCACTGTGGGTAACTTTTTGTAACATATGTATAGTCTTTGTGCTATTACTTTCTTTCGTTTCTTTTGAAAAACGTGTCATTGACGTGTCATTAATGTTATCTTTCGTCACTATGGCAGATGTCAAGTGAGTCCGATGTGTTCATTGGGTATGCGGATGGTGCTAATCGACACACATGGAGGCTTGCCTCCGCAGCTTGGGTAATCTTTACACCACAGGGTCAGTTGTTATCTTCCGGAGGGATATGCTTAGGTAACACCACAAACAATGTTGCTGAGTATAGCGCAGTTATCGAGTTGCTTCGTGACGCTTTGTCATTGGGTATCTCTCGTTTCCGGGTCTATCTAGACGCTCAACTGGTTGTGTCGCAGCTAAACAGAATATACCGTGTGCACGATCCTACTTTACACCGACGATTCGTTAGGGTACGTCTCTTGGAACGCAACTTTGATTATATTACATATTTTCATGTTCCTAGGAGTCTAAATCAAATCACAAATACTCTAGCTAATCACATTTTAGATTGGCATCTTTCTCACACATAAAAAATATCATGATCAAACACATGTAAATACATTTTTGTACACATAATCGATAAAGACACATAAAAGAAATAAAAACCATATATATACATCATAAAATCCTCAGAGTACATAGATGGGCGCAAGCGCCTCAAAAATGGGAACCATAACGAGTCACTGGGGCTTATGCCCTCAAAAAATATATATACATATCAGTGCTCGAGGCACATAAAAGTCTACAAAGGCTTTTCAGGGCCTATGGGCCCTATTATAATCATATACAGCTCAGCCCAATTGTAGTGTACCCTTCACTACCCAGGTTCACCCAACCTCTCGGTTTACCATTCATTACATGGATTTAAAAACAAATGCATTTAACCAGAATTAAACACACTTAACAACTCAGAGTAAAATATATGGGTACTGCTATAATTAAATGTTCCATAACATTCATCATTAATTCATTTACACAGCGAAAAACATGATACAGAACAACACAGTCATGCCAAACGTGTTAAATCATAATTCAGAATACTTATCTTGTATCAGCTAGAGAAATCACCAACCAAGTGCAAGCCTTCCACGAACCTCCCAGCCTTAGACCACACTGTTCATCAGCTCAACAGTAGGTCACCCCCGAGCTGGGACCGAGATCCACCCCCAGGTAAGGAATCTAGACTCAGGCTGAGGTTACAGGGAAGACAACACATACACATTCAACAGGAAGAAGCTCTCCCAGAAATCTCCATGCTCACTGCACACAGACCCTCTTTCCCCACATGCCTGTTCCACCCCAGGAGAGTGCACCTTCTCTGTCACCTAGAAAGTCCTTCGGCTACCAGTCTCCCTTACCTTGGGTTACAGGAACAGGCCGGACCAGAATTCTCCGGGCTCTATGGCAGCTACAGGGATTTCTCTCAGGAGTTCTCTTCTCCCTCTGCGCACTCCCTCACCTGGAGGAGTCGCTCACAGGCCAACATCCCTCACGCAGTCCAGTGCTACGCAATCACAACAATCCACAGGAACACAGACAAATGCTTCCCACAACGGCTTGACAATTACAGCATGATCTCACGGTGATGATTTCGGGGCGGGCTTCTCACACAGACTAGCTCAGTTCTCCCCGAACAACCAGGGATTCTTCCACTCAAGTTTAACACAGGGAATTTGGGTTCATGGAATGCGTTCTCGGGATTGCCTGGAACAGACACAGACTCTTCGCTCCGGACAGGTATTCCATGGTTTTTCTCAGGAAAGCACAGCTCACGGTTTCAGATATGAATCAGGATATCCAACAGAGGTCGTACCGGTTCCACGCACAGAGGTTCGGTTCAGAATGGAGGCGAGAGACCATTCTCGGTTCAGTTCAGGGTTTTTATTTGCATGCACCAGGTTTGACACTTGTCACCCTGGGAACTGCATGCATTCCATCCATACGCCTTCCTCCCACCACTTGGGGAATCACGGGTCCTTCAAAAGGACTTAGGATAAAATAATGTGCACATGGATTTTTAGGGATATTAACAAAATATTATTCCAGGCCTAAGCCCCCTAGGCTCCTCACTAAACCCCTTTCCCACCTTTCAGCCCCTAATCCCTTACCCATTCTGTGGACGCTCAGTCCCCCATCACTCTTTCATCGTGTTCGGTCTGCACTGGCGGTATTTATATTTTATTAATTGACCTGCATACATACAAGTACATCAACAGGCTCCTGGCCTTCAACACTTAGGCTCCCTGGCCTAACAAAACTCATAAGCCTACAACTTATTCAAAACTTGGCTCACC
>ML816313.1:101270-118041 GCA_009831015.1 Picea engelmannii | reverse complement strand
TAGGGCCGACCTGACACTTTCTTATTTTGTAATTCTTTTCTTTAATTATCTTCAGGGCCTACATGTACAATTCACTTTGTCATCTTCAAAAATTCATTTCTCCTCAACCATGAGGATCCACGTGACGTGCCACATACCACCGAGAAAAACATGATGTATACTATCCATCCATGGGTGTTGTATCTGCATGTGCATTTTCCTTCATGTCCAAATAACTTCATCAATCTTGTGGTCCAAAACCCATGACTAGGGTTGACATCAATGACAACAACCAATCTTCCAACAGATTCAACCCACCATAGAAAAAACATGAAGGAATGAGAGGCACTATGATTCCACTATAGGGGAATATGAAAGGGGACCTATGGGAAAATAAATCCTCTATCTCCAAGGTCATTCTCATAACTCATATTCTTCTACAATGTTCTTTAAATGAAGTCACATACCTTCTTTGATTTATCAACCAATTTTTGAATCTATGTAAGAGGTTGGTGGGGAAAGTATTTTAACATAATAATGGGAGCATGGGTTGAGTACAATATTCATGCCATGGGAAGTGTAAGAGTCCTACATTCTGCTAGTTATAGGTAATGTCATCCATCATTTCCACCAATGATATCATTTTCATTGACTCTAACATTGTGGGAATCACTCTAACATTAATTCTCTACATATTTCATGTTTTATTCTCCATTTCCAACCCATACCAATTTGATAATTAACCAAAATCAACATCAAGAAGAGGAAAATTGTAGACTTTGGATGAAATATAGTGGTTGTAGGTGAGCATATAGGATAGGGAAGATAAAAATTTATCATTCACTATCCATTATATACTCTTTATATCCTTGAGAAACAAATATAGTTCTTTTAGCAAATTCTTAGAAATAATACAATAAATCAAGCTCTTTCTATCCACACTAAAGAGAACTAGAGAGAATAATATATCTTAGGGACCATGAAGTACATAAAGTGAATATATTCCTTATGTTTCATTTCGTAGTGGAATAGAGTTCCTTATCTATCGTAGGATGAATCAGATTCTTGTAATGCTTTGTGTTGAGAAGGTTAGGTAAGAATGTGAGTAGAAAGGTTGGGATGAGAAATATAGAATCCTATTTCTTGGTTTTTTCACCATGGTGGCCTCGTAGCCTAGGTTGGTGGTGGTGTCCACACTAGATGGTTGTGGTTCAATGGAAATTTTCTCTTACATGACCAATCTCTTCGACCAATTTTTGTTAAAAGATAAGTCTCATTTTTTTGTTTATGAATATGCAAAATTACTATTACGTCGAATCATAAAAAAATTATGTGTTATGCATGCTATGTGTCATTTTTTTTTCTTCCGATTTTGAATTTAATTATACAAGGAAATGAAGGAAAATTTCATGACGCAAGAGAAGAAAATGATTTATACCTTTTAGGAAATGTGTTTTGGATCGTGGAGGTGACCACCCTTCAAACTTGCATTTTTCAAATACATTAAAAGGTTAAATGACTGAATAATAGCTAAACATATATGACCACCCATATTGCTCGATTATGTAGTCGCTCTATGATTTCGATGTTCAAATTGTTACATCTGCATTCTTAATCAAGGTATTTAACATGTTTATGCATGAAAACAATTTCTCTTTGTATCCCACCTTGTGGAATCAAAAGACCTTAACATTGAAATCCTTGGGTTCTTGTCCCTAGCTTATTTTTCTGCTCGCAATGATTTATGGAAGGTTCAACATCATTGTACATATCATAGAGGAATGAATAAGTAGGATTTGAGGCAATGTTGTGTTGGCATGTTTTACAGGCAGCATATGCTTGTCATTGATGGCATGTACAACAATGATGATGGCTTGAGTACAGGTATAATGTGCCAGGAAGGCACCAGAAGTATTTTGGGGAGATGCAACAGAGAAATCTCATGAAGACCAGAAGAGATAGTGCAGAGGTACACGCAGAGTGCAAGAGTGTGCTTGTTCAATTGATGACAAAAATAGGTAGACAAAAGGCAGAGTATTTGTTTGTCATTGATGGCAAGATCAGCCCGACGATGATGAACAAGAGAAAGTGGCAAGACCAACAACGCAATGATGATTGCATGGCAAGATCAGAAGCATAAAATCCATTGTTTCGGATATCGGGAGTTGGAGGAGTCAAGGAAGAAACTCACGACAAGAACATGCGAAATGTGAAACCCCAAAATCCCGAAATAGGCACATCAACCGGAGTTTCAGATACCGGGAGTTGGAGGAGTCAAGAGTCAAGACTCTTCATCACAGGAGTCCTAAAGTGTTGAAATTCGAAACACCAAAATCCTGAAATAGGCACATCAACCAGAGTTTCGGATACTGGGAGTTGGAGGAGTCAAGAGTTGAGACTCTTCATCACAGGAGTCCCGAAGTATCAAAATGTGAAACGTCAAAAATCATGAAACAAGAACATCAACCAAAGCTTCGGATACCAAAAGTTGGAAGAGTCAAGAGTCGAGACTCTTCATCACAGGAGTCCCGAAGTGCCGAAATGCGAAACGTCGAAAATCCTGAAACAGGCACATCAACCGAAGTTTCGGAAACTGGGAGTTGGAGGAGTCAAGATTCAAGACTCTTCATCATAGGAGTCCCAAAGTGCTGAAATGTGAAATTGAAAAATCATTGTATGGATAAGCGTCTGGTCACCGTTGGTGGTCACATCGTTGAAGAGCTGTAGAGAAGAGCTCGAAGAGACAAGCTCCATTTTGGAGGTTGGGACATGGAGAGTCGAGACGAATCATCACAGAATCCCCGAAACGTGAAATGCGAAATGCATGTTCAGAATTGGCCCCTGGTCATAACCTATGGTCACATCAATGAAGGCTCAAGGGAGGAGGTAGCATGAAGCTAATCTCCATTTCAGAGATCGCGAGTTGGAGAGACAAGATGCCTCACCACAGGAATGCCGAAATGTTGAATTGCGAAATGGTGAAATAAGCGTGAGACCCATCATTTATGATCCAACGATGCAGGATATTTGGGAATATGATCGAAGGGATACTACTTCTCTTCACAGTTAATCGATCAGTGGCGATTCAGTTTTTAATGCAGTTTTTGGAGGTTCACAGTGTAATTGCTAGAAATGACTAATTGTTTCTGCCAGAGGACTCGAAGAGACTTCAAGGTGATCGCCAGAGAAGCTGAAGAGTCTCAAGGAATCTGCTAGTGGAATGAAGACTGTTCATAGAGGTGATTGATAGATGGAAGAGAGTTGAAGTCTGTAACTGCAACAGAGAGGATGAGATCGACTGTGACAGAGAAGACAAAGAGTCTCGAATGTTAGAGAGGCTAAGGTATATCATCATAACACCTATTGATGATGGACACATGGGTTTAATAGCCAGAGAAGCTGAAGAGTTGCAATGATGATCAGGAAGAGAAATCGACATGAAGAGCATGTAGAAGCATTGTGCATAGGGTAGGCACAAGGTGTACAAAGACTAGAAGCAGGAAGAAAAGAAAAGAGATGAGGGCTGCTGTAGAGAGTAATTACACACGAGGAAATGACATGCTGTGAGGAGGAGATGAAATACACAGAAGAAGTGTAATTCAAAGAATGAAAATAAGATGCAGAGCATAAAGCCCAACAGAAGAAAAGAACAAAGATGCATAGTTGAGACAGTAAAATAAGGTTGAGGTGCACTTGTAGAGAAGAGAAAAATATCAGAAAGCGCAAAAAGATGCAGGTAGAGGGACACTGATACAGGAGAGAAGAGTAGTGTAGAGGAACAATGATGAGACTGGTAAGCCATTGATGAACATTATATCACTGTAATAAGTTTCAGTAGCAATGATTTATATTTAAGGGTGGTAGGGAGGTTCTAGGGAGGAATTTTTTCCTCAGAGGTTCAAGTGGGTGCCTTAACATAGGGAGTTGTAGCTTCCATTTGGTTGCAGCCAAAGAAACCAGGGTGGCAGGGTGGTGCAAGGGAGAACTGTTGTTCTCTGTTATACAGGTTGGTGCCTATGTGACTGGAAGTTGGTTCTTCCATCCAGTTGGTGCTGGAACACTTAGGGAGTTGGTTCTTCCTTCTAGTGGGTTCTAGAGAAACCAGGGAGTTGGTGCTTCCTTCTAGTGGGTTCTAGAGAAACCAGGGAGTTGTTACTTCCTTCTAGTAGGTGCTAGAGAAAACAAAGAGTTGGTTGTCTCAACAAGTTGCAGCTTGCAAAAAAGAGGTTGTAGCCTCATTATGAGTTGGTGCTCATAAGTATGATAATGTACAGAATGCAAATATTACTTATCATATAAAGAAGAAGAGGTTTTTACCCTTTATGGGTTTCCTCGGGAAATATCTGTCTCTGTATATTTCATATGTGTGAATGATGTTGAATGTTCGATTGGTTACTTCCCTGCATTATTGTGATTTTCAATTAGTTCTCTGCAAAGATTTTAAAATAAGCATAATTGTTTAAGCTCGGCAACAACTGATTCACCCCCCCCCCTCAGTTGTCCAACAATTGGTATCATAGCCAACCCCTTTTATCTAAGGGCAGATCCTAGAGCTTAAACATGTCAAGACATGAAGGAAATTCAAGAAATAAGGCCCCTCTGTTCAATGGGACAAACTTTACCTTCTGGAAAGTTAGAATGAGAACCTACATAATGGCTTTAGGTGCAGATGTATGGGATGTTGTAGATACTAGTTATGTAAAGCCAGTTGTACTAGCTAATAAGGATGACAAGCTAGAATTTAGCTTCAATGATAAGGCTATGAATGCTATCTTGAGTGGGCTTACAGAAGAAGAATTCGTAAAAGTTATGCACCTAGGAACTGCCAAAGAAATGTGGGACAAACTCATTAGAAGTTATGAAAGTAATGAGAAGGTAAAGGATGCCAAACTTCAAACCTACAAAGTACAGTTTGAATAGCTGAAGATGAAAGAAGATGAAACTTTTGGAAAATACTTTCTGAGAGTTGAAGAACTGGTAAATGCAATGAAAGCACTTGGTGAAAAAATTGAGTAACCTTCTTTAGTTCAGAAAATTTTGAGATCTCTACCAGATAGGTTCAACCCAAAGGTCTCTGCAATAGAAGAAATTAATGATCTAAAAACCTTGGATTTTGATCAAATTCTAGGAACATTGACTACATATGAAATGAGAATAGTTAAAGATAAACCAACCTCCAGAAAAGCATCATTTAAGGAAGACAAGAATGAGGATTCTGAGCTTGATGAAATTGAAGAAAAATTTGTGAAGAGACTGAAGAAGGGATCAAGAAAATACAAAGGTAAACTACCTCTCAAATGTTTCAACTGTGGTAAGATAGGTCATTTTGCAAATAAATGTCCTCACAAAAGAAAGGATCAGACATGTGATGATGAGGAGAAGCACAAACACATAAATTTCTTTAAAGAGAATAATTTTAAGAAGAAAAGTCTTTGTGTAAACAATGATGATGATCCTTCAGATGATGAAGACAATGAATCCTCTATTGAAGATAAACTAAATGACTTCATACTTATGGCCAAAGATGATTATGATAATAAAAGCATAGGAAGTGATGATAATGATGAAGAAGTTGTGGTTGATATGGAAGGAGAACTGATCAGTGCACTGGAAGAGATTGACAAACTCAGAATTAAGAACAGAAAGCAAAAACAATTACTGATATAGTTCGAGAAAGATAGTAAACAACCTGATGAAGACRTTTCCCTGCTAAAAGTGGAATTAGAAGAGGCAAAGAAAATCGAGGACATTCTGAAACAACAGTTATTAGAAAAGAAGACAAGTTGTAAAGCTCTGGAAGAAGAAGTAGTGAAAACTAGGAAAGAGTTGGAGAAGTTTCAAGCCTTGTATCACCAAAATCTGCCAAGTATTAAAGCCTCAGAAGGATTAACCTCCATTCTAAATCAACAAATAAACCCAAAGTTAAAAGTTGGATTGGGGTATGAAGAAGGATCAAGTAGGGATCATCCAAGTAATACATAACCTGTCAAGTTTGTCAAATCCTCAAACAATGACAATAGTCACTCTGCAGAAACAAAGAAAGAAAATCAACCACCAAGAAGGAATGAAAGAAAAAGTACCAGAACCAAATCTGTAGATCAGAGAGATTATCAGCATGAAAGAAATCAACCTCCTCAAAGAAGACAAAAATTTTCCAGGTACCAACATTTTTTCTATGGATATTGTTTCTTTTGTTCTAACTTTGGTCATAAAGCTGTAAACTATTCTTTAAAATTAAATTATGAGCAATCAAGACATTCAAGGTATAGAGATCTACCACAACAAAGAATGAGACAACCAAGTAACAAAGCACCACATATTGCAAATCACTTGATAGATGGGAAAAGGACACAGGTTAAGCATAACAATCATTATGATCCTTTATTCGATGAACCATAATGTTACATCTATCATAACTATGGACATAAATCTGTTAACCGTCGCTTAAAGAACTATGAACCGGATTTGAATTCCCCTACTGAAAATGTCAAGGTTTGGAAGAAGAAAGCCGATGAAAAATGTGGACTAGTGTTATCAGCCCAAAGACAAAAGAATCTCTAGTATATTGACAGTGGATGTTCCAAACATATGACGAGAGACAAAGGTAAGTTTCTATCTCTAAGTGAAAGTAAATCAGGAAATGTAACCTTTGGAAATGATGCTCCAAGTAAAATAAAGGGTAAAGGGATGGTGAGTTTAAGTAATGGAAAAGGAAAAGCCCAAGATGTTCTTCTTGTAGATGGGTTGAAACATAATCTTCTCAGTGTAATTCAAATGTGTGACAGAGGATGTGAAGTGTTTTTCACATCCAAGGACTACAAGATAAAGTCTATAAACTCGGGACAAGTGGTGGCCAAAGGCATAAGGATAGAAAATAATGTATATGTGCTAAATGAAGATAGAGAAGAGTGTCATCTAAGAAAACATGATGAAAGATGGTTATGGCATAGGAGACTTGGACATCTAAACTTTGGCCACTTAATCAAGATAAAAAATCTTGAGGCAGTAAAAGATCTTCCGAAAATATCAAAGCCCCAAGATTCTATGTGTAAACCCTGCCAAGTAGGAAAGCTAACCAGGACACAGTTTAAGTCCAAGAGCTCTACTTCAACAGAGAAACCACTCCAACCAGTTCATATGGATTTATGTGGACCATCAAGACAGGAAGGCACAGGGAAAGAAAACTACTTCATGCTGATTATTGATGATTACTCTAGAATTACTTGGGTTGTCTTTCTCAAGGAAAAAGCTGAAGCATTTGAGAAGTTTAAAAAATTTAAGGCTTTAATTGAGAATCAAATAGGCAAGAGGTTAAAGGCAATAAGATTAGACAAAGGAGGAAAATTTATGTCAAGTGATTTCAAGGAATTCCGTGATAAGCATGGGATCAAGAGAGAATACACAATCCCAAGAACTCCACAACAAAATGGAGTAGTTGAGAGGAAAAACAGAATAGTGCAGCAAATGTCCAGGTCAATGATGAATGAGAAGAACATTGGTCAAACCTACTGGGTAGAAGCAATACACACAATAGTCCATGTTCTTGACAAAGACCACCTCATACCACAAAGTGACAAGACACCTTATGAACTGTGGTATGGGAGACCTGCTTCAATCAAACACTTCAAAGTCTTTGGAAATAAATGTTACATAAAGAATAATGATGAGAACCTTGGAAAATATGATGACAGGGATGTTGAAGGTATCTTCTTAGGGTATGCTACAAACAGTAAATGATACATATGCTATAATAAGAGGCTGCATAAAATGGTTGAATGTGTTGACGTAAAAATTGATGAAGGAATCCCAGCAAGAGAGGTGTACAATAATGAGTCTTCTATAGAGGACACAGTTGAAGCTAAAGATGAATAGGTCCAAGAATCAGAAAATGAAGACTCTGAATTAGATGAAGAAACAAATACTCAGATAGACTCATATCAACAGACAACTTCAAATTCCTCCTCCAGAATCACTGAAAAGAATCATCCTGCAAGTGAGATAATTGGTGAAAAAGACAAAGGTGTACAAACCAAGAGAAAGATAATCAAAAACATCAAACAATAACATATATCTTTCATATCCATGCTAGAGCCCAAGAATTTTAATGAAGCTAGCAAAGACGACCATTGGATTAAAGCAATGAATGATGAACTTGATCAGATTGAGAAAAACAATACGTGGGAGATGGTTCATAGACTTGAAGGTAAAAATGTCATTGGTTCCAAATGGATCTTTAAGAATAAGTTGAATGAGCAGGGACAAGTTGTTAGGAACAAAGMAATATTGGTTTATAAAGGCTATGCTCAAATAGAAGGATTGGATTTTGATGAAACATTTTCGCCCGTAGCAATATTAGAAGCTATCAGAATATTTCTTTCCTATGCTTGTCTTAAAAGGTTTAAAGTCTATCAAATGAATGTCAAGTCAGGTTTTCTAAATGGAGATTTAAATGAATAAGTATATATGGAACAACCAGAGGGTTTCTAACTGTCTGATAACCCTGACTTAGTATGCAAGATGAAGAAATATTTATATGGGTTAAAACAAGCCCCTCATGCCTGGTATCACAGACTGGATACGTATCTCAAAGAAAAAGGGTTCAAGAGAGGAACAATTGACAACAATCTATATATCAAAGCAGAGGATACTGATTTGCTCATCGTGTTGGTCTATGTAGATGAAATCATCTTCGGATGTAATAAGGATTCATTGGTACAATGGTTTGCTTCTACCATGGAGTCTGAGTTTGAAATGT
Organism: Picea engelmannii; assembly: GCA_009831015.1. Taxonomy (NCBI): domain Eukaryota; kingdom Viridiplantae; phylum Streptophyta; class Pinopsida; order Pinales; family Pinaceae; genus Picea; species Picea engelmannii. Next base: position 109,307 of record ML816313.1, on the reverse strand, counting down.
CTATGATAGGCGAACTGTCATTTTTTCTTGGTCTGCAAATTACTCAGAGGTCTGAAGGGATGTTCATTTCTCAAGAAAAATATCTAAGAGAAATGTTGAAAAGATTTCAAATGGAAGATTTTAAACCTGTGGGCAAACCTATGGTTATTGGATGAAAATTAAGCAAGGATGATGACTCACCTGATGTTAATCAAAGTTCATATAGGTCAATGATAGGCAGTATTCTATACATCACAACATCTTGTCCAAACATAATGCATGTTGTTGGAATGGTGAGAAGATATCAGTCTGCACCTAAACAGAGTCATCTCCTATATGTCAAAAGGATATTTAGGTATTTGAAAGAAACAATTAACTATGGCCTATGGTATCCTAAGAATCGGGATTTTCAATTATCGGTCTACTTAGATGTTGATTGGGATAACTGCATGGATGAAAGGAAAAACATGAGTGGAGGTGCGTTCTTCTTAGGATATTCTCTAGTAGCATGGTTGAGTAAAAAGCAAGGTTCCATTTCTTTATCAACTACAGAGGCAGAGTACATTGTTGCTGCTACCTGTTGCACTCAGGTATTATGGATGATTCAGACACTTGCAGACTTGGAGGTAAAATATGCTCAACCGATCCCAATTAATTGTGATAACACTAGTGCCATTAGTGTGTCCAAGAATCCTGTATTCCACTCCAAAACCAATCATATTCCCATAAAATACCATTTTCTGAGAGAGCAGGTCACCAATCAGATTGTTCAGGTCCATTACATTCCAACCATAGAACAAATAACAGCCGTATTTACTAAACCCTTAGCCAAGACACCATTTGAATATCTCTGATAGAAGTTGGGTGTCATCTCATCTCACACCTAAGAGAGTCCATCCTGTTAGGGGGAGTTTGTATTGATTGAATATCTGATACCTCCAAAAAATAATGCAACAACTTAGGGGGAGCGTGTTTTCTTTGACATTGATGTCAAAGGGGGAGAAAAGAATGGGTTCAGGTGTGTTAAGAACCTGAATACTGAATACAAAATATCACAATAGATCCAAAGATATATGAATACAATCACCACACAAGATCTATGAAACCATATAGAAAACCACAACTTTATTATAGAAACCCTTGAAGTAGGGCAACACCATACATTGGATCCTATTATGGAAGGGATCCTCTCCTATTCACTTGCCTCTTCGAGGGGGCAACCTCCTAATGAGCTTCAGCTCCAAATACAATACTTCTCTTCATATCTCATTACATTGCTTGAACCCCTTTATATAGTTCTACCATCACCTAAGAACATTCTAGAGGAGGAATCTTCTAGAAGTAGAACCTTCTAAGAAGTCCTCTTACATTTATTATATCTAATTACCCATTTATTATATCTAACTACCATAGTGGGCCTTATTTAATAATATAGTGGACCTAGTCCACCTTACATTGAATGACATCCACTATTATCACTATGGGCCCTCTGGGCCCCCCCACTACCCCTCTAACTACCTTACATTCCATCCCCCTTATGAAAGCATTGTCCTCAATGCTTGATGTACAACCATATACCAGGGTCCCATGGATAATTGTGGACCATAATGTTGAAGAAGACTGAAGAACCAAGGTCCCATGTAGAAAGAAAAGCCACCATACTGAAGTAGTCCAACCACCATTGTAAGCCCAGGTCCCATGTACAAGTGCTCATGTGAACTCCCCGTGGAAGATTTTGGAACCCAATAACCAACTCCAAATGATGCTCCAAAGACTGACACCTATCAAGTGGATCCAAATAAGAAGATCCATCCACATAGTGGAAAATGGTCGTAGCAGAATCTGAAAGGAATAATGCCACTGTAGAATATGCAGACTGAATGCTGGTAACTAGCTCCTAATGTGGGACATTGATTTTCTCTACAGAAGGTGGAGTGGAGTCATCAAATAAAATATGGAAGTGGTTGTCATCCCAGAAATGACAACTATCCATATACCAATCATCACAATCATCCTCAAAATCATACCAAGCATATATTTCTTGATTATATTCATCCTTGAGGCCCTCCATAATAAATCTCTCCTGCATGTTATTCAATGAATCTTGAATACTACGAAAACTAGCATTGAAGCCATCTGTGATGATATTTGTGAGGCTATCTATGAGGCCTTGTGCTAACACATCCAATCTAGCATCCAATGTGTGAAACAATTGAGCTTTGAATGATTCAAGAATTTCTTTCAGGTTTTGAGAAGAAATATTCATCTGAGTACCCTATGAACCCTTCGGTCCCGTAGCCGTCACGAAAAAACCCAAAAAAAATAGAACAATAAATTACAACAAAAAATCGCGGTTTTTTATTAAAAAACCCTAAAAAACTGCTGAAGTTAAAATGCTCATAACTTCACTTCCCGGACTCCGTTTTGGCTGATTTGTTTTTGAAATTGGGTGCAATTGTGAGATAAACTCATATCTATAATTTATTTGGGCAAATTCGGCCTCCAAATTCTACAGAAATAAAAACAAATCGCGCCGCCATCCGCAGAAAAACCCTGAAAAATTGCATATTTTAAAACCTCAATATCTTGACCTTCCGGACTCCGTTTTGGATGATTTTTTTTTCCAGCTTGGGTTTTTTTCTGAGAGGAAATCATATATACAACCATTTTATACAAATTTTGCACATAAATATACTGAAAATGTCTGGAATGTCGCGGCCCTCTTTTTTCTTCTCCGAAAAAAAAAATCTGCAAAAATAAAAAATAGTTGCCCACAACTCCGGCCCTGGAAAGTTCTCTGATACCACTTGTTAAGAATATGAATACTGAATACAAAATATCACAATATATCCAAATATATATGAATACAATCACCACATAATATCTATGAAACCATATAGAAAACCACAACTTTATTATAGAAACCCTTGAGGTACGGAAACACCATACATTGGATCCTATTATGGAAGGGATCCTCTCCTGTTCACTTGCCTCTTCGAGGGGGCAACCTCCTAATGAGCTTCAGCTCCAAATACAATACTTCTCTTCATATCTCATTACATTTCTTGAACCCCTTTATATAGTTCTACCATCACCTAAGAACATTCTAGAGGAGGAATCTTCTAGAAGTAGAACCTTCTAAGAAGTCCTCTTACATTTATTATATCTAATTACTCATTTATTATATCTAACTACCATAGTGGGCCTTATTTAATAATATAGTGGACCTAGTCCACCTTACATTGAATGACCTCCACTATTATCACTATGGGCCCTCTGGGCCCCCCCACTACCCCCCTAGCTACCTTACAAAGTGCCTTTGTTGCCATCAATGCCAAAGGAGGAGATTGTTGGAATGTTTTACAAGCAGCGTATGCTTGTCATTGATGGCAAGTACAGTAGCGATGATGGCTTGAGTACAGGTATAATGTGTCAGGTGGGCACCAGAAGTATTTTGGGGAGACGCAGCAGAGCAAGCTCATGAAGACCAGAAGAGATAGTGCATAGGTACATGCAGAGTGCAAGAGTTTGCTTGTTCATTTGATGGCAAGAACAGGCAGACAGAAGGCATAGTATTTGTTTTTCATTGATGGAAATCTCAGCCTGATGATGAGGAACAAGAGAAAGTGGAAAGACCAACAACGCAATGATGATCGCATGGCAATATCAGAAGTGTAAGCTCCATTTTGTAGTTTCGGATACCGGGAGCTGAAGGAGTCAAGGAAGCAACTCATGGCAGGAACTTGCAAAATGTGAAACCCCGAAATCACGAAACAGACACATCAACCGGAGTTTCGAATATTGTGTGTTGGAGGAGTCAAAAGTCGAGACTCTTCATCACAGGAGTCCCGAAGTGCCAAAATTCCAAACCCCGAAATCCTAAAACAGGCACATCAACCGGAGTTTCATATACCGGGAGTTAGAGGAGTCAAGAGTTGAGACTCTTCATCACAGGAGTCCCGAAGAGCCGAAATGCCAAACACCGAAAATCAAAAAACAGGAACATCAACTGGAGTTTCGGATACTGGGAGTTGGAGGAGTCAAGAGTTGAGACTCTTCATCACAGGATTCCCGAAGTGCCGAAATGCGAAATGCCAAAAATCCTGAAACCGACACATCAACTGGAGTTTCAGATAACGGGAGTTGGAGGAGTCAAGAGTCGAGACTCTTCATCACAGGAGTCCCGAAGTGCCGAAATGTGAAATTGTGAAAGTGTTGTATGGATAAGTGCTTGTTCACAGTCGGTGGTCACATCGTTGAAGAGATGTAGAGAAGATCTCAAAGAGACAAGCTCCATTTCGGAGGTTGGGACATGGAGAGTCGAGATGACTCATCACAGAATCCCCAAAACGCGAAATGTGAAATGCATTTTAGAATTGGCCCCTAATCATATACTATGGTCACATCGACGAAGGCTCAAGGGAGTAGGTATCACAAAGCTAATCTCCATTTCGGAGATCATGACTTGGAGAGACAAGATGCCTCACCACAGGAATTCCGAAATGTCGAATTGGGAAATGGAAAAATAAGTGTGAGACTCATCATTTATGATCCAACGGTGCAGGTTATTCAGGAATATGATCGAAGGGCTACTATTGCTCTTCATAGTTAATCGATCGGTGGCGATTCAGTTGCTGATGCGGTTTTTGGAGGTTCATAGTGTAATTGCTAGAAATGACTGATTGTTTCTACCAGAGGACTCGAAGAGACTTCAGGGTGATCGCCAGAGAATCTGAAGAGTCTCAAGGAATCTTCCAGTGGAATGAAGACTGTTCATAGAGGTGATTGATAGATGGCAGATCATTTAATCTTGTAACTACAACAGAGAGGATGAGCTCAACTTTGACAGAGAAGACAAAGAGTCTCAACTATTGTAGAGGCTAAGTCATCTCAGCATAACACCCAGTGATGATGGACACATGGGTTTAACAGCCAGAGATGATGAAGAGTTGCAATGATGATCAGGAAAAGCACTCGACATGAAGAGAATGCAGAAGCATTGTGCATAGGGGACGTACAAGGTGCACAAAGACTAGAAGTAGGTAGAACAAATAAGAGATGAGGGTTGTTGTAGAGAGTAATTACACACGGGGAAATGGCATGCTGTGAGCAGGAGCTGAAATACATAGAAGAGGCGTAATTCAGAGAATGAAAGTAAGACACAGAGCATAAAACCTAGTAGAAGCAAATAACAAAGATTCATATTTGAGACAGTAAAAGAAGGTTGAGGTGAACTTGTAGAGAAGAGCAGAAGATCAGAAAGCGCAAGAAGATGCAAGCAGAGAGACACTGATACAGGAGAGCAGAGTAGTGTAGTAGAACAATGATGAGATTGGTAAGCCATTGATGAACATTATATCACTGTAATAAGTTTCAGTAGAAATGATTTATATTTAAGGGTGGTAGGGAGGTGATAGGGAGGACTATTGTCCTCAGAGGTTCAAGTCTGTTCTTGAACACAGGGAGTTGTAGCTTCCATCTGGTTGCAGCTAGAGAATCCAAGGTGGCAAGGTGGTGCAAGGGAGAATTGTTGTTCTCTGTTATACAGGTTGGTTCTTGTGTGACTGGAATTTGGTGCTTCCATCTAGTTGGTGCTGGAACACTTAGGGATTTGGTGCTTCCTTCTAGTGGGTGCTAGAGAAACCACGAAGTTGGTGCTTCCTTCTAGTGGGTGCTAGAGAAACCAGGGAGTTGGTGCTTCCTTCTAGTAGGTGCCAGAGAAAATAGAGAGTTGGTGCTCTCAACAAGTTGCAGCTTGCAAAACAGAGGTTGTAGCCTCATTATGAGTTGGTGCTCATAAGTATGATAATGTATAGAATGTAAAGATTACTTATCATATAAAGAAAAAGAGGTTTTTACCCTTTATGGGTTTCCTTAGGAAATATCTATCTCTGTATATTTCATATGTGTGAATGATGATGAATGTTCTATTGCTTACTTCCCTACATTATTTTGATTCTCAGTCAGTTCTCTACAAAGAGTTTAAAATAAGCATAATTGTTTAAGCTCGGTAACAACTGATTCACCCCCCCCCTTCTCAGTTGTCCAACATGTTGAGTAGCAACACCATGTCCATCACACAATGAAAAGACGCAATGAAGAGAATGGTAATGCTCTTTGTCATGTGAGACACAATGAAACATGTCACAAGAATTTCAAAGCTGCATGCATCATGTCACAAGATTTTGGAAGTTACATCATTAAGAGAAGATGAAATTATCATTAAGTGTTTAACAAAATTACATTCACAGATATATACAAGCCCTAGAAACAACATTGTGTATACTATTAGATGAATAAGTACCCATAATGTCAATGCATTATATGCATCATTACATGTTCAACTATATAATGTAAATCTAACTGTCTTATAAAATTATTACATGACATCATGAATTTGTTTTAGTCTTGTTTTGTGCTTTCCAGTTCTTAAGCAAATCATCCATGTCCATGTATTCATTTATTGGGTGCTCTTCAACAATTGATGTTGTTTCAGTCCTTTCACGCTGATTACATCTGGTCTCGTACCCATGATGTGGATGATGTTGTGAGGGGCCATCACCTAAAAAAATAAAAAATATTAAATTTATATGGCCAATTTTTAAATATCATTGAAGTAGTTCATTAATATTAAAAAAAAACTCTGCAGTGTAATTATTTACCTGGTCCTCTAGTCGACACTGTTGGAATGCCTACTGGCTTGTTCACATGATCTTTAGGTCGAGGAGGATCATCTATGACATTCTATGCCATTGAAACGTCAAAATTTATAAGTACAACATTATTAAGTATATGATTAATATATAGACATTTTACCATCGTGGGCCTCAGTCACAGGAACATCTGGGGGCTGCACCTCACTGGGATGGGGCTGTTGGGGAGCACCATGATCTTTTGGCTGCATTTCACTATCAACGCTTTGTTGTCCAGTACTAATGGTTTCGTTTATAGTGCTTCTCCCCTGATTAAAACAAAGTAAGACATTAATTTATGGACGATATCAAACATTTATGTATTTTATAAGTAACGAAAGGTTAATGTGGACTGATTTTTATTTACCTTACCCCGCAAATTGGATCTGGGGGTCTGCCCCATGCTTTTCCTACAATCAACCACGACTTTATAACCATACTTGTAACCAAGTTGGAGGTCTTACTCCGTGGTTTCAGTTCTGAAGTCGTCGCCCTACATTGCATAAGGGTATGGTTTTTTAATGTTTTTGGTTGCAATTACCTTAAAGTTGTAAGGTGATACAAATAATATTATTAAGATGTTTGGGTACTTACAATTCATGACTGTAACCTCGAGTAGTCGCCCTAGCCTAGCTTGTGTTGGCCATGTTTGGCAATCCTTTCTTTGGTTTCCTTCGAAGTGTCAGGCAACCTATCATCAAAATTTTCAAGTATGGTATGTATAACCACACTTTTATTTAGATCTAAAGAAAAATAAAGCTAGTATTGAATTCAAAAAATTGTAATTTACCTTGGTGTACCAGTTATTTGTTCTCCTGATTTTTTCAAAATATTCTCTTTTCCATCATCAATGATCACCTTCCACTCCCTCTCTGGAATTGAGGGAGGATGCTCATACCTAGGATTTATTGCCAAGATTCATCTATAAACATCCCACGTATATTTTAAATATTCACCCGCTGCAGATGTGACCGCTTTTGTATTGAACGTGTCTACACCAAAGATGCCTCGAAGATAATCCATAAGTTCCTTTTTGAGGTTGGAATTCTGGCAATTCCACCTCATGCATAAGGTTGCCCCAAAAATAGACAAGGTCTTTCTCTCTACGTGCCTATAAAAAAGATCGTTTCCTATACACAAAAAGATATGATCATTAATTTAAAATTAATAATCTAGATGATTTCGGTATGAGGAAAACATTAAACGATTAAAATATGAATTAAAACTACCTGGGAGTCTTGATTGTTTTAATGGAAGTCCATTATTGTAGACCAAAAATGTGCATGGAAGGGTCCCTATTCTTGTCACACATCTAGCTCTAGGAAATGCAACCATCTCAACCACATCACTATGATCCTCATCTTTG
>ML816312.1:210146-225899 GCA_009831015.1 Picea engelmannii | reverse complement strand
GAAACAAGTAAAAGCGTGGTTTTGAAACAACCAAAGCAAACTGAAACAAAACAAAACCTTGTTGCCCCCAATTTAGAGTATGATTTAGTTGAAGATCTTAAAAAATTGAGGGCAAATATTTCAGTTTTTGAATTGTTGAAATTTCCACTTATCCTACAGGAAATGCTCCAAAGCATTGCTGAAAATAGTAAAAAGAATGATGTTATCAACAAGAAATCAGTAGAAATTGACTTAAACAAAGCTAAATATGTCCCAAGTAAAAAGTCATATGAAAACCAGAATAAAAGGGACTCATCAGAACAAACTGTAGGAAATTTAGATAAAATTGTTTTAGGTACAACAATAAAAAATCAGCAGAATTCTATTGTTTTCGCACGAAAAAATGTGCCTCATTTTTTTATTAACTTTTGAAATTTTTAATAGGAATGTACATAACTATATGGTTGATTATGGCACATCGTCAAATGTTATGCCTTTGTTTGTATGCCATAAAATTAACACTGAAGTAAAACCTTATGTTTAAAGATCATTCAGTTACATTGAACTAATGTTAAAGTTATTGGTGAACTCAAAAACGTGTTGATAGGATTATCGTCCACTCCCAAAGTTCATCAAGTAATTCATATTATTATTGTTGACAATCCTGAAGTTTATGGTTTCTTTTAGAGTAGAGATTGGTCAAAATATCTACATGGTTATTTTTCTACAGACTGGTCTCATTTATGGCTGCCAGAAAATGGACAACCCAACAAGATCAGAATAAACATAGAATGATACCTCAAATACACTATTACAGATCTGAACGACCCAAATGAGGCTTTTATTTTTGTTGCAAATTCGATTGAAACACAGGGAATGAATAATGTTTTTGGTAATTTCATGATTGAAATTTCCTCTATCACTAACCCAAAACAACAATCTGAAGTAACAACCTATACTCAGACAACAACTTTGCCAAGTACACCAAAAATTTCTAATGACAAAAAAATATGGTCCTTATATTTTGATGGATCCAAATCCCGAGAAGGGGCAGGTGCTAGTTGTGTACTTATCGATCCCAGAGGTAATAAAACATTTATTTCTTTTCGATTAGAATTTGAATGTACTAACAACACAACATAATATGAAGCACTTCTCCAGGGACTAAGAAAGGCATTGGACATGGACGTGCAAAATTTGGTAGTATTTGGTGACTCAGAAATCGTAGTCAAACAAGTAAAAAATGCAATACATTATTTGTCACTGCATTTGAAGAATTACCAAATCGAGGTATGGGGTTTAATGCATAAATTTCTATAATTTAATATAAATTCCATTCCTAGGATGAGTAATTCAGAAGCTGATTTACCAGCTAATGTTGCTTCTAAATTTTTGCCTGTTTAAGGTCTTTCTCCTAACACCTTCTCGGTCGAATTATTATTTAGGCCATCGATTCTTGACAACATCACAAACTGGCAAGTATTTGATGATGATCAACAGATCATCAATTTTTTTCATATGGAAGACACCTTCCAGGATGTAGTTATCGATGAAAGCACTCATGATGAGAATATTCGAGATTCATGGTAATATCCGATCCTCAATCTCCATAATCATCATCCGAGCTGGTAAACTCTATCCCCAAATATGTTGTGAGATTAGAGAAATTTTATGACCTACATGACAAGTTTAGAGGGGTAGTCAATTGCAAAACAAACGGTTCCTCTTTGTTGTACAAAACTGTAAATTTAGGAACACGAGATAGTCCTCAAAATATCAATCTGGGAAAAGGGTGTTCTGAACAAGAAAGGTATGCTTTTATAAAAAATTTCAAAGAATTTAAATATGTATTTTCTTGGATGTATGATGATTTAAATAATTTTGACCCAAACATCATACAACACGTAATTCCTATGAAACCCCAAAATCAGCCTTTCCAACAAAAATTGAGGAAAAAGCAGCCTAAATTGGAACCTACCGTAAAAAGGAACTAAATAAATTACTTACTGCAAAGATAATTTTTCTAGTTAGGCATACTCAATGGGTATCTAAATTAGTCCCTATAAGGAAGAAGAGTGGAGAAATTCGACTTTGTGTCGATATTCGAAATTTAAACTGAGCATATGATAAAGACAACTAACCTATTCCTCTAATGGAACAAATTCTGCAACAAGTGTATGGTTCTAAAATACTATCTTTATTAGATGGTTTCTCAGGATATAGCCAGGTCCTTATGTTTCCTTCAAACCAACTTAAAACCACCCTTTGTACCCCATGGGGTACCTACGCCTACAAAAAAATGCCTTTTGGATTGGTAAATGCCAGTGCTACTTTTCAGAGAGCAATGGACATTGATTTCCATGGCCTCATCAACCAGTCAATTGTGGTCTATCTAGACGATGTCACTGTCTTTTCTAAAAACAAGAAATATCACCTGTCTCATCTTAGGGCCGTGTTAGAAAAAATCCTAAAAAATCATTCTTTGCAGTAGAAAAAGGGAAATTGGTTGGGTTTATAGTTTCTAAAGATGGAATGATAATTCATCCTGGAAGAACCCAAGACATTTCCAACCTTCCCCCTCCTTCTTCCAAAAAGGCCATGCAATCCTTTTTGGGTAAAATTAATTTTGTCAGACGATTCGTCTTGAGTTTTTCTAAAATGGTTAGACCTCTACAAAATCTGATTAAAAAAGATGTTTTATATAGATGGGGACCACAAGAAAGTCAAAATTTCAATACTATTAGAAAATCCATAATCGAGCCACCTTCCCTAATGAGCCCTGACTTTTCCCAAGATTTTACATTATACACTTTTGCATCTGACAGATCTTATGCCACTGTACTTACGCAGAAAAATACTGAAAGCGATGAGATACCCATCTCATTTATGAGCTCTGCCTTTAAAGGAGTAGGACTAAATTACCCCACAGTAGATCAATAGGCTTACGCTATTTTTAAAGATCTTAAACATTTAAGGTCTTACCTGTTCAAATCCAGGACACACATTATTGTTCCTTATCCTGCTGTGAGAAATCTGTTAGCATAAAAAGAGTTGGGAGATAAAAGGGAAAATTGGATGACATCACTACAGGAATATGACCTCAAAATTGTACCTGCACAAATAGTTAGAGGTCAAGGCCTTTGTAAATTAGTGGCTGATTCAGTTGAGAAATTAGAAAGTGAAATAAATACATCAACTGTAAATCAGTATGATGAAAAACAAATCAACTGTACACAAACTGTGCCCAATTCATGGTATGAGAATATCATATTTTATTTTCTACACAGAACTGCTCCTTGTAATATTGATCCCAAAAATAGAAGAGCACTAAGGCTTAAATTTGCATCTTTCCAATTAATCAATGATATATTATTTTGAAAGAATTTTGATGGTGTCTTTGTGCGTTGTTTAGAAAAAGAGGAATTCGAAAGGGTGTTGGTTGAAACTTCATTACGGTGATGCTGATGGTAATTTTGGTGGAGATACCACTGCCCATAAAGTGATAAGGGATGGCTTCTATTGGCCTACCTTGTTTAAGGATGCCCATACACTGTCCCACAAGTGTATGATCTGTCAAAAGGTTGCAGGACGGGTGAAAAAGGCATCTTTTCCTTTGTAACCTGTTACGGTAGATGCACCTTTTCAACAATGGGGCCTAGACATTATAGGACCAATCAAACCCCCTTCATCACAACAACAAAAGTACATTCTCACAACAACAAAATATTTTACGAGATGTTATGAAGATTTACCATTAAAAGTGGTCAATACAAATTAGGTAGTGTCATTTCTGAACTCCCACATTATCACTCGATTCAGAATTCCTGAATGTTTGGTTTTTGACAACATTTCTTATTTTTCTTCCCTAGATATGAATGTTTTTGCTCCGGAAAAAGGGATCAAACTAAGGTACTCAACTAGCTATTACCCTCAAGGGAATGGTCTGGACGAGTCAACAAATAAGAATCTGATCAAGATTATAAAAAGGATAGTGTCAGAAAACCACAAGAATTGGCACAATGCATTGTACAAAGCACTTTGGGCTGATAGGATAACTCCAAAAGCCTCCATTGGTAATTCTCCTTTCTTGTCCTCCAAAAGCAGAAAGTTTAAGAAGAGGAGTGTCCTCCTCTAGAAAATCAAATAATTGCTCTCTTAAAATTGGAAGAGGTAAGGACGTAGGCAAAACATAAATTGGATCAGCACCATCAAATTGTAAAGAGTTGTTTCGATACAAGTTCATCATCTGAAGAAATTTTAATGTAGGGTATTTGGTCCTCAAATGGGACAAAGCGCACGAGAATAAAGGAGAACACACCAAGTTCCAAAACCTGTGTCTGGGGCCTTTCGTCATTTATGAAAAATTGGGCCCAAGTTATTTTCGGCTACACAACTTGGAGGGACAACCAGACACTTTTCCAGTGAATGGCCAGTCTCTTAAAAAATACTTCACTTAAGAAATTCAGATCCACCCTTTTGTAAATATTTTAATTTGCGTTTTCTTTTTTGATTTTGGTTCTTTTGATTTTGTTTGATTTTTAATTTTTTTTAATTTTTTATTTATTTATTTTATTTTTATGAATGATTATGACTGAATCATTTTTCGTTATTGAAGGGAATTGTATTTTTCATTAGCAGCAGTTGATAATAGTTCAAAGCATCTGAACATTAAGTTCTAAACTCAGATCAGTTACGATAAGTTTTTTGTCTAGTCACTGTGCTCGATTTTCATTAAAATATCAGGGAAAGACGATTATCCTTAAAAAAAACTTCTAACGCCATCCCTGTTTTAATGAGAACAACTTTGATTGCTTCCTCATCCCGGAGATGATTTCTTAACTAAAATATTAATGTCCAAATTATGATGAAAGTCGTCAGAATAGAAAAATAATTATTAAAAGATCAATCCTTCATTGCCTAGCTATGAAATCTTCAGTATCACCCCGCTCTCTTAATATCATGAAGTTTGTGGAATTTTTACAAACAATTATTTAGAGAGTTGGAAGCATTGTAATGTGTGGGAATTCTATGTAAACCCACTGGGACACTGAACAGGTCTGCTGGCAGTGGGTAAATGCACACATGATACCAAGACAACTTCGTTGGGGTACTGAACAGGCCTACTGACAGTGAAGCAATGTTGTGTTCGAAGATCCTCAGGTATGTTTTTTTAAATTGATCAGGTATTAGGATGCTTTTATCATAAATGGACAAATCTTGGATGAGATAGGAGTACTAGAGTGGGTTAAATGACATGCCTGTCGAGGCTATGGACGCCTGCTGGTAGCAATGATGTTGTCAATGGTATTGGAGTCATCTGTATAAACATCACTACCCCTCTGATCTAAACGAGATACCAGATTACAATTTCTTGGACAAAACTTTACCCAATACTATGACTGTGTTATTTTTCTGAGTTATTATTGAAATGCTTGATCTGTCTTTTAATTTATTTTATTAATTATTGTTGAGTCATCTGTTCCTTGATATAAATTTCCGATGATGGAAAGATAAATGCTTCACCCAACGTGTCTCCATTGTTGGCAGCCAATAATTCTTGTAAAAATTGATCTTGGTAAAATGTCGTCGCCAAGGGATAAATTTTTCTATAGCTACCTCCTTCTCCTTACAAACTTTTCTATCCTTTTGGTTTTGAGAAGGTTCATTGGCCTAGCTATGTGTAAGAATTCATTGTTTTAATCTATCATTTGTTTTGTTTAATTTCATGACTGAAAGCATGAAATTATAACAAAATTTAGCTTGAGTAATCATCATACAGTTTGTGATTTCTTTTGTTAATGGGATTTTAACTAAAGGGCATCTATATTATTTTCATAAAACTAAAAGTTTGTAAGATAATCTCTTTTATTTGTTGATCCATTACCATAACACTTGATTTACCCACTTTGGGAGATATGACTTAGTCATTTCTATTATTGGTTATATGGTTTTTACATTTGGTATATGCTTGAATGCGCAGAACCTTGGGTTAACTTCCAAATATAAATTCTACTCTTACCAGTCGTATCACACTCTTGTCACCATGGTACAAAACTAACACACTCACAATTCCACATAACCCTTTGTCATGCATAAATCAGACTTGCATTCATTATTGGAAGAGTTAAGTGGTGGTGTTTTGGGTTTAGTGTTCATTTCACATAATGGTTTACTATCCAGCGTGTCCTCTAGTTATTGCCCACTCAGAGCTCCAAATGTTGGTTATGATAGCCTCCTGAACCCTTAGGCATCGGTTCCCTCCTGATTATGCAGACCTTTTCCTATTGTTTGTGTGTTGGAGAGAAAAAACTACCTCTCTCTACCCTTGATGTTCCTATGTGTTAGTATCTATGGCATCCATGGTAATAATAGAACCCAATGGTTCGCAAACCCTCCTCTCTCATCATGATGCCATAGATGACAATGTCCCCCATGGCTGGGATGTTTTCATCTAATGGTTTGAGGGTTTCAACCTCGCTGTGGCCCAAGATTTCGCTCAGACATTTGATGGCACTAGAGCTAAGGTGGGGGATCTGCAACTAGAGGTAACAGAGGGTTCCATCGCAGAAGCTACAGGACTATCCCACCAGGGAGAACAATGGTTCAAAAATGCCAAAATCGACGGCATGCCTTGGCGTTTTCTCATGGTCTCCAAGAAATCACAGTGTTGTCCAAAAGGTACATCGATTTCCCTTTTCAAACCCGGATGGTATGGAATGATCCTAATTCTTAAGAAATTCATAACTTGTGAAGGTATATATGGATTGATCTTCTTGTATCATATCAGATTGCTTATGGTTTTTCTAGGTTTCAGTCTGAATATGTCGTTTTATCTATTGAGGAGTTTGTAGAAAATGTCTAAGTTTTACCAAAGCCAAAGGCTGAACCCACTGGCAAGCCTGTTTTACCATGGCCTTGCTTGAATCCTCGTTATTTCACACCTATCTAAGAATGGGGACAGTTGGGAAAGTTTCTCGTTGATAAATAATTTTACCCTACCCAACAATATAATTGAATTACCTCTCCATCATAGTGAAGACCCCAGTCCCTGTAGATCTAAAACTACTCTCTAAAACCTATGTGTTAATACACAAGAAGGCCATGCACCGATGAACCAAACCTTTGTTTCTATCCATAAGCCATCAAGCAAGAATTCGTGATGCGATTTCATGCCCAGAAAGTCTTTGGAAGAAGTTCTAGGTGATTTAAAGGATAAGGTTTCTTCTGCTCCTACTCATGAGCCTATTCAGGTTGTCCCAAGAGAATCGATTGTCAAGAAAAAAGGCAGGTATGCGAAATAGAGTAATTAAGACATGAATTTCACAAACAAGAGATCGAGCAGGCTCATATCTAGAAATTTGAGAAATCGCTAGCAAGATCATCTGAGGTCGATCCCAGCGATCTAGATCGATGATCACTTTTCCGAGGATGAGATTGATAAATTTATTACACAAGAGGATGTAGATGACCAGTTCCAAGGAAATGAAATCAGTACTGAAGCTATACAGTATGATTTTGTTTCTAATCTCCCACCATTCCTAAATAACCAAGAGGGTTTCCTTGGTATACGACACGATATGAAGCAAATTACAGGATAGACCAAAGCGCCCTCTGCAAAACAGAATCAACCTCTACCTACCATAGAACCAGTTCACTGTGAAAACTATCTTGATTGGGTTGAGAGATACTATAGGGATATTCCATATCTTTAAGCACGGTTAAACCAAATGGTAGCATGAAACTCCTTTCTCAAGAGGTAAAATGAAGAATTAAAAGCATGTGTTCGATTGAACGTTGACAAGGAAAACAAGAGGATTAAACAGGTGGGTAATGTAATTATTAAAGACTCAATGAATTTCAACTCTATCATAAATTCAGACTTATCAGATGCTTCTTTTTCTAATCTCTGAAATGGTAAAAAGTTGTTTTGATTCTTTTTTTGTTTTATTGTGTTGGAAAAATAAAATAGATAGATTCATTTTTTATTTTGTTTTTAATTTATGACTAGCTACAGAATCGTAAGATTCTGTAGCCAGTCTATTTAAAATTATTAGCTGGTATTTTTATCTAAAATTCGATTTCGTTTTATCATTTTCAGGAAAACAACAATTTATGATGCTATTTTCAAGGAGAAGGAACCATGGATTAAGCGGTTAATAGCTTAGTAATTTCTCAGTTTTGAGAAAACAATGTCATTTATGTAATTATTTTTTGATATAAACTCCTACAAGAGTATTCATGTTGTTATTCTATTTTCTGCAAAACAAAATTATTTTCAGGGATCATCCTCTATCTTGTATGATAAGAGGTTACTGATCCAAGACATGTTTAAATAGTTGTTGTTGCTTAGTGTAGAGACAACATTTTCTGGACCATAGTATGGACATATAATTTTCAAAGTGATATGGGGAAACAATTTACTATTGGCTTTAGACATGTGTGAATTGTGCAATGCTTGCTTCATTGTATTCTCCTATTATTTCTATGTTATGAAATGTCACTTATGTTGATTTAGCTTTAGTCTTTTCCCCATATGATGTTTCATATCGTTGATTATTTAAATGTTGTCTAAAATCTGTTGATCTAGTTTCTACCTGTGATCGATCAACTATTTAGGTATTTTTGAGTTTTCTTCTGATATTAAATGGTTGATAACATCACTGCTCAGAATTGAGATTTATTTCATTCTAAGCTATTGGTTATCACGAGGTCACATGACATATAGTTATTTATCTTTCTGCTATTATAATTTCACTCCAAAATATCAAACACTTCCTTGAATTTCTTCAAGAAGCACTATTGTTTTTTTCTATCATAGGTTTCCCTTAAATGCAGGACAAGCATGAGCTCACACAACACAGAGAGATAAAATTAGTTTTTTTGATCAGCTAGAGGTTAGTCTATGTGTTATTTATTTAAATTATTTATGAATGAATAATGATTGTGTTATCTAGACATTAATTAGCTTTGTCTGTTTTCGTCAAATTATTACAATTATATTCATTCGCTATTTAATAGTTTGATAGTTTGATCATTAGAATAAGTTTTTCTTTTGCTTAATCATTTTAAGAAACATCATCTCAAACAATCACTTTCACAAAGCTTTGTTTAAAATTTGCAAATTGTATATCATCATTGTATATAAACACTCTTGTTGTACATTTGTGATTAATGTATTAATTGTTAATATTGTACCTTTAGATTAGTTTATTTCCTTTCATATTTTTTAGGACCCTAGTTGGCTAACGGAGCCATTAAACCCATTAGGTTAGATCATACCAAATGACTTGGGTTAATTATAAAACCCCGGTTCGGATCTAACCTTCCAGTTGACGATGTGTCACTTACGTCCATCAACACAACCCTAGGAAGCACCAACTCCCTTATTTTCACACTTTACTTGGTAAAGGATTTGAATCCTTCCTTGCTCCTCCCTTCCACCCTCACTGCATAAGTATCTTCAACTTTCCTTCTTCGACTCTTTTTTTTCTTTTGATATTCTTATCTGGACTGTAGAGACAACTTCTCTTTCATCGTTCTTTATTGTTTATATAGTTTTCCAACTAGTGTGAGATTTGAAGCATTGTGTCCCTTTGTTTGAACCATTGAACCTATTTATTGAAATTTAACAATAATAATGTTTGTCTTTTAATTTATAATTAATATCTTCCTCTATTATTATTCACACATTTATCGTGAAATATTTTCAATTAGTAAGAGGGATTTTCATAAATCGATCACAGGTATGGATCGATTTCTTTTAACTCGATCCCATGCCTCTTTATTCAATTCTTATGCTTCTGTTGCGTCCTTAGTTCTCCAACATATCATATTTGAGATTTTACCAGATCTATGTATTGTTATGGTGTTCTTATTGAGTTTCCTAAAGGAAACATAGTTAAACCTCAGATGCTTTATATTTCCTTTATGTGACCGTAGGCTCAAAATCAAAGCTTATTCGTTCCAAGTGTTGTTCTGTTAGCGATTTATCTTTTCTCCATATTCTCCTACATGGGATCGTATGTTGTGGCTAATAGCTTAGGGCACAAATCATGTTCTACACTCTAGCCCGAAATCACTTTTTATTCACCAAGTGACCACATATTGTAACCATGAGCTATCCCAGTTAGCACTTAAACCAACACAACTTCATAACGTCCATATGAATTTGACCTATGATCAAGAGCGAATACATATGAGGCTTTATCGCATAAGTTCAATCTCATTCATCGATTCTTTATCTTTTGATCTTGATCTGATTGTGTGGAGATAATCTCTTGTTGAATGGACAATTATTGCTTATCTAGAGGATAAAAAAAATCGATGGTCATGACTTAATATGTGGTTGAGTGGACGGTCCACACTCTTTCAACATAGTGGTGCTTTAAAATTTGGCCATTGTGCACTTTCAATCCTAAAGTGACACATCATCAATTTTAATTGATGGTCCAGATTAAAATCGCGTTGTCTCATCCTCACTAACGTATGCGCAATTTAAACTGCGTTTCTAAACTTTCATCATTGATTTAACCTTCTGACAGATGGTCATATATATACCAACACATTTTTCGTTGAAATTTTGGGCATGCTGATGTCACCAATGACAATGTGGAAGTGTAGTGTGTGTGCTAAGTGTCATACTGATTTGTGACTTTCATAGACCTTATGTGCCATATGAATTTTTACACTTGTCATCAGTTGATTAGGCCACGTTTCATCTTTGTATTACTATGTGTCTTGTCCTAGATTCAAAATGAATAGTCTTCGATTCTTTGTCTTCGGAGGGATGCCACTTCCACATTCTTCACCTCTCCAAAAGGATGGTATCGAATGTAATATTCTTCGATTATTTGTCTTCGAAGGGATGCCACTTTGACATTCTTCAGGTCTCCGAACGGATGGTATTAGATAGAGTATTCTTCGATTCTTTGTCTTTGGAGTGGTGCCACTTCCACATTCTTCATCTCTCCGAATATATGGTATCGAATGGAATATTCTTTTTTGATACTCTAATTTCAGAGTGTTATGAAAATGCTTTTCCATTGGACTTCGAACACTTTCCTACGAACACCAATTAATAGTCTCCATGTGTTACGACCTTTATGGACATCGAATAAAGGGTATCGATGAGGAATACTTTGTTTCGATACTCTGATTTTGAAGAGTTAAAACAACCCTTCTCCACTGGAATTCGAACAATTTCCTCTGAACACCAATTAATAGTCGCCATGTGTCATGAACTTTCTGGACATCGAATAAAGGGTATCAATGAGGAATATTTTGTTTCGATACTCTGATTTTGGAGTGTTAAAACAACTCTTCTCCACTGGACTCTAAACACTTTCCTCCAAACACCAATTAATAGTTGCCACATGTTACATTTCTGATTCATCAATCATGATCACCCCAAGTTAATATTCACCATTTGTCTAGTCTTGCTTCAGACCCACTTTGTATTTATATGGTGCACTCCTTCTCGATCCGAATAGCCCACACACCATTGATTTACCTTGCTATCGAACGATCATTACCTGCTTCGGAACTTCATTCCTTTCACCCCACTTATCCTATCCTTCCACTTCATCATCGACGGTTGAGACTGAATATAAGGTCTGGCCT
Source organism: Picea engelmannii (assembly GCA_009831015.1). Classification (NCBI taxonomy): domain Eukaryota; kingdom Viridiplantae; phylum Streptophyta; class Pinopsida; order Pinales; family Pinaceae; genus Picea; species Picea engelmannii. The sequence continues at coordinate 214,301 of ML816312.1, read as the reverse complement.
TGATATAATGACCCAGATTTTTCCCAAACTGAGAATTAACGACTCATGTAACTCGATCCCTTACAAAGGATTATTCTGTGTAGGATCTAGCTTCTGCGTGATCTGATAGTCCAGGATTGTCCTGAGAATGACATCAACGAAAAAGATTCTTCCTTGATTATTTTGGAGTTTATTGCGGGGATTTAAATCCCAACAACACTTCTGTACTGTTCTCTCCCTTTTGAGATTTCCTTTATCCTTTCCATATTCTGATTTTGTGTGTGTATTCTTTGTAGAATATCCCCACTATATATCTCAATTTTTAGGAACATAGGATCATTTGTTGATCGTATGATGATAAAAAATGATCACGAATTTATTCTGCCTCAAGGTGATCTTCCTTTTCCCCAAGGTTGATCTTCCTTTCTCTCTTATTACTGTCCATGTTTGACTCATGTTTCCATCAATGACAACACACAATCAATAAATCCAACATTTCCTACACTATCGAAACTACAAAACCTTTTTCACCCAACCATTTTGGCCATACTCCTACTAACTCCATTGGATAGGGGAACCCCTCCCCATCCCCCAAAGTAACTTGCACAAGCGTGCAACCTATCCTTTCACACAAACCACCCTTGCATCTTATGTAAAACATTTGTCCATTATACGCACCATTATCTGAAAATCCTCTAGTTTTAGGAAGAGAAAAATTTAGGGACTATATATCTCCCTATTGATATTATGGTAGCTACATGAGGTATTAAGCTCTACGTGTAACCTTTGATGAGACTAGAATATTTTGAGAAGCAAGAGAAACCCTAAAACATTGCATAATAACCCTAGAAGATAAGTCAGCTCAATAGAATAATTAATATTGAGTTATTAGTCTCCAGGAAGAGAATTCAACCAAGTTAGGTCACTTGGAGGACTATAAATAGAGGGCTCTAGAGTTCATTTGTTACTCTCACACTCATAATTACATAATACCAATGGTGCGCAAGTTTGGAGAGAGAGTGTAGTTGCAGCTGCTACAACTGGCATCTTGGTTATGGTTTGGAATTTCTAGTTGGTATTTGGTTATTCCTGCTTGGGGGGATAGCCTTAGAGAAAGGTGCGCTACCTTGGTTGGCTATTGGATTTCTTTATAAATTATTCTGTCTGTCAAGGTTAAGGTGCTTTAGGGTGGCCTTTGTGATTATGGTTGGGTGACAATATATATTGTCTATGGTGAAACGAGAACACCTATTTTTCTAACAGGTTATGGGCCCACACTATCTTCGGATAGTCTAACCACTGTAAGATAGATTGGGAGGATTTGATAAGTCGAAGTTGTAGTTGCAGTCAAAGTTTTGCTGCAACAATAAAACCCTAACCCTCTTGTTGAGGCACCTTAAGTGAAGATCTTGACCTAATTCTAGGATAGCCTAGTGTGCCCTAGCCTAGCGCACCTCTTAGTACTCTCAACAAGCCAAGGAGTCAAGTTTGATTTTTTGGTCAAATTCAAAGTCAAAGGTTGACAAAGTCAAAGTAGTCATGACTTACTTTATGAAGTCAGAAAACAAGTTAGAAGGAAAAAGGATTGACCTCATCCTTGCTAAGAATAAATTGTTGGATATCGTGAAAGGAAATATCATGGAACCGCAATTTGAAGCATGAAAAGAGAAGGAACCTCATAACATTGCAGTTATGGAGAAGTTCAAGGACAATGAAATCAATTTTATGAGTATCATAGTGGACTCTGTAAAATACCACTTGATACCCTACATCTCTCATCTTGACTCATCTAAGAAGATGTATGATGCCCTAACTAACCTATTCTCAGTCAGAAACATTGGACAAGTAATGAGTCTGAAGAATGAGATTTGTGACATGAAAATGAATGATGATGACATCATAAAAACATACTTTGTAAGAATCTCTCAGTTAAGAGATCAACTACAATCTATTGAAGAAATCATTTCAGAAAAGGAACTAGTAAATATAGTAGTTAGTGGCCTTCCCAAGACATGGGATGCATTTGCTGCAAGCATGAACACAAGAAAGGAGTATCCCACATTTGAAGAGATTTGGACTTGATGTGCACAAGAAGAATCAAGGATTAGTGCAAAAGAGAAATTCCAAAAGAAATATGATGATCAATCCTTCACATCAAAGTTCAAGAATTTCAGGAATAAGAGGAAGTTTGGGTTAAGGAAGAAACCAAATCAAGAAAAGGATATGTCAAAAATACAATGCGTCAACTGTCAAAAATATGGTCACTACAAGAACCACTGTCCTGAGTTAAATAAAAGGAAGGAAACACATGAAGCAACAATTTCCGAAGAAAAGGAACCCTCAAAGAAAGTTACACAAGATGAAGCAGACTTCTTCTTCTAGTCAAGGTAACAATATTCTTCTATAACATAGTTCTTGTACATACCATGTTTACATAGTTCCTGTACATATCATGTGTATCTATTTCTTAAGATAAGATGGTTAGTGAAGCACTACCTATGGAAGAATAACAAGATAAGGATGGTTATTATGATGACTACAAGTCAAGTAATGTACATGAAAAATATGAAGTACGTTGACAATATTTGGTGACAAATTCCTGAGGAATCTAATATATAAGTAACAACTTCCAGATAGGCCGAAATCATAATCAAACTTAAAGAGAGTTAGAGGAGTTAGACTTGAAGGAAGTCAGAAATAAAAAGGAAACCGAAACAAGATTATGACACTTTGTAGAAACCAAAGAGAGATGCAACAGATGGAAGCATGGAATCTCTCAGATGGAAGGAGATGACCACATAATTCCAAAAGAAGAGCATGCATATTTCTCATTCAGGCATGAAGCTGGGATTAGGAGTGATCAGGGGATCAAATTTTGCTTAATTTTCAAAGTGATCGGAATGCGACGAAAATAGTACCATTGTGTCCGTCTCGTCTTCCTGATTCCGGTGGTATATTTACTTTCTTAAACGGAGTCCGTATGGAGAAGATATCGCGATCTGTTCGTCAAGCCAAACAGGCAAAATTTTCGATGCTGACTGTACCTATCCATACAGTCCGTACAGTGACGTGGCAGGGCCGTACCGTCTGTACGATGACGTTTCAGGTGGATGACATGGCACACATTTATTGGTTGTTGGTTGTCGAATGGGGAGATGACACATGTCATTGGTGGCCAATGATGTGAGGACACGTGGCCCAATCCATTGGTGCCACGTGTCACTCGTTGGCTGGTTGATATGGTTATATGTAAAATGGTATGGGGAGTCCGTGGGGTTCGACCCCCGGACCTCCCCCACTGAGAAACGTTCCAACGAACCTCCGCTAACCAACATTCCGACCATTGTTCCTTGTCATATATGTCAACGCAATTCTATTTAAGTTTGAGTGTTGTGTTAAACGGAAAGGGGAGGGGCCAGGGCCTAGCCCCGACCCGTGGTTTCATTCCACACCATATAACCATGTTATAATATGTTTGTGCACAGATATATATAACAAAAACACAAATTTTGTAACCATATATTAAAATGTGGCGCGGTTATAACATTTGCGCACGGATTTTGATATGGCCCACGGTTCTTTTATATATATTACATATGACCCCGAGTTGGAGCACGGGAATCGGTTTACACGGTTTTCAAATGGTTAAACCACCTTTTATCTAAGCGTGAGGTCACATGGCCATATGCCCAGGTGTTGAGGCGGTTAGGGGCTGGCATGTCCTTAACCGTTCTACGGTTTGCACCGTTGGCGCGGTTGCGCCCAGTGCTGGGTTTTTGCGCTTAAAAGAGCGTGTGAGCCAGGTTCATTAAAGGAGGGTGTGAATTGTAGAACCAGAGACAACAAGCTTGAAGAGGGAGACTTCCAGGAGGCCTAACTTCATTTTTTGACCGATTGAGGTGCCGAAAGAGCCCAGACAGGGGTTTTGGGACGCTGGGAAGCCATTGGAGCAGTCGGTTTGTCAATTTGAGCATTGTAAGACATGTTTTTGAGCAATTAATAATAATGATCCATTGGAAGCTGGACCAGGAGTTGTAGCCCATAAGAGGGGTGAACTCCTTTATCAATTGCTGTGCATATGTGTTTATGTTCAATGTTTATGCTGCTGTCTATGTGTATTTTGCATAAGTAATCCTTAATTTATGTGTTGCAAACTGATCCATTTGCTTTAAACAC
>ML816312.1:195483-206210 GCA_009831015.1 Picea engelmannii | reverse complement strand
TTGTTCTTTCAAAATGTTTGGGTGCATTTTGGTTTGCCCAAGTCCATTATTTCTGATCAGGATTCTCGATTTGTTGGAAGTTTTTGGTCGAGTTTGTGGGCACTCATGGACACCAAGCTTAAGAAGAGCACAACTTTTCATCTACAAATAGATGGTCAGACAGAGGTGGTGAATCGTACAGTGGTACATCTTCTTCATGCTTATTGCAGCAAGCATCCTAAGCTTTGGGATGAACATTTACACTACGTTCAACATGCGTACAATCAAGATAAGCACTCTTCGACTCAAACGTCGCCATTTGAGGCATGTTTTGGCTATTTTCCCAAGTCACCTTTAGATTTTATCTTTGAGAAAGATATTGCTATTGATGGGCAATATGATATTGATCGGGCAGAGAAGTTCATTGAACAAATTCAGTCGATACATCAGGTGGTGCAAGAGCAGTTGGAAAAGAGTCAAGACAAGTAAAAAACGAGACATGACAAGCATCATGTTGATCACAGTTTCGAAGTTGGTGATGAAGTGTGGATTTACATCAACAAGGAGAGGCTTAAAGGAGAAGGTAAAAAGTTGAAACCAATTCGATATGGTCCCTTCAAGATTGTTGACAAGATTGGTAACAATGCTTTTCGTNNGAGCCTCCATTGATTGATGATCAAGGAGAGCATGTCCAGATTCCTTCCATTGATGATTTTTCTCCAGAGTATCTAACAGAACTGCAGGAAGACACCATCCTTGACAGGACAATGCGAACTTCGAAGCGAGGAAATGTGGAGTATTTGTGAGTTGGTCTTAAAGGGATGAATCCAAGCAAGGCCAAGTGGATTGAGGTTGGAAGGGTGAGGGAAATTTACCCTCATATTCACATAGACTGAGTTAGTCTTTTGGTGGTCCAAAAGCTTCCCAATGGGGAGGTGTGATCAGGGGATCAAATTTTGCTCAATTTTCAAAGTTCTCAGAATGTGACGAAAACAGTACCATTGTGTCCGTCTCATCTTCCTGATTCTGGTGGTATATTTACTTTCTCAAATGGAGTCCATATGGAGAAGATATCACGATCTGTTCGTCAAGCCAAACAGGCAAAAATTTTGATGCTGACTGTACTTGTCCGTACAGTCCGTAAAGTGACGTGGTAGGGTTGTACCGTCCGTACGATGACGTGTCAGGAGGATGACATGGCACACATTCATTAGTTGTTGGTTGTCGAATGGGGAGATGACACATGTCATTGGTGGCCAATGATGTGAGGACACGTGGCCCAATCCATTGGCGCCACGTGTCACTCGTTGGCTGGTTGATATGGTTATATGTAAAATGGTATGGGGAGTCTATGGGGTTCGACCCCCGGACCTCCCCCACTGAGAAACGTTCCAACGAACCTCCGCTAACCAACATTTCGACCATTGTTCCTTGTCATATATGTCAACGCAATTCTATTTAAGTTTGAGTGTTGTGTTAAATGGAAAGGGGAGGGGCTGGGGCCTAGCCCCGACCCGTGGTTTCCTTCCACACCATATAACCGTGTTATAATATGTTTGCGCGCAGATATATATAAAAATAACACAAAGTTTGTAACCATATATTAAAATGTGGCGTGGTTATAACATTTGCGCACGGATTTTGATATGACCCACGGTTCTTTTATATATATTACATATGACCCCGAGTTGGAGCGCGGGAGTCGGTTTACACGTTTTTCAAACGGTTAAACCACCTTTTATCCAAGCGCGAGGTCACATGGCCATATGCCCAGGTGCCGAGGCAGTTAGGGGCTGGCGCGCCCTTAACCGTTCTACAGTTTGCACTGTTGGCACGGTTGCGCCCTGTGATGGGCTTTTGCGCTTAAAAGAGCGTGTGAGCCAGGTTCATTAAAGGAGGGTGCGAATTGTAGAACCAGAGACAACAAGCTTGAAGAGGGAGACTTCCAGGAGGCCTACTTCATTTTTCGACCGATTGAGGTGTCGAAAGAGCCCAGACAAGGGTTTTGGGACGCTGGGAAGCCATTGGAGAAGTCGGTTTGTCAGTTTGATCATTGTAAGACATGTTTTTGATCACTTTTTGAGCAATTAATAATAATGATCCATCGGAAGCTGGACCAGGAGATGTAGCCCAGAAGAGGGGTGAACTCCTTTATCAATTGTTGTGCATATGTGTTTATGTTCAATGTTTATGCTGCTGTCTATGTGTATTTTGCATAAGTAATCCTTAATTTATGTGTTGCAAACTGATCCATTTGCTTTAAACACATGACATTTCACTTGCAATAATTATTCAAGTTTTTCAAGTCTTCTTCATTTTTAGATCAAGGAGGGAGATAATCCCCAACGATATGATCCATTGAAGAATCCGTGAATACCATAAAGTATATTTCCATGTTCTCCATTGAAGGTAACAAACATGATAAGCAACATGTGTTCAAATTGACTCTAGAAGAAGTCTTCTTTGAAAATAAGCCTTAACTATCCTTGGTTGTCCATCTACATCTATGTTCCTATGATGAAAGGAATAAGTTGGAATCTTCTAGAAGGAAGGGAATGGAATCTATAAAAGAATCCATGGACCCCAAAGTTAAAGAGGGACATGAGGAAGGACATGAAGATTCCAAAAAAGAAAGAAAATCCAGAACAACCAGTTATTATACCAAGAATCATAAGACTACCAACATGGATTGAACCCACTAGAATCAGTCAAGCAGAAGGAATGGAAATTGTGATGAAGATTAATGTATGCAAGAGATTGTGAAAAATACTTATGAATGGAAGCATTGCGATATTCAAAACTAGAGGTTCTTCCAGAAGGAGGGAGAAGACTACGATGACAACTTGTTCCAGTAAACTAGATATACTCTATCTGAGCTATTATATCTCTTGCAATATCCATGGGTTGGAGTTTACATCAGATAAATGTAAAGATTATTCTTCTGAAACAAAGTAATTGAAAAAGAAGAATATGTAGAGCAATCTAAAAGTTTTGAGGTATACCGAAAGGATACCCATGTATGCAAATGGAAGAAGACCTTGTATGGATTCAAGCAACTTGATGGAGAGTAACTCATATACAACAAAAGTGTGGCCAAAAATTCGTATGACAAAGAAAGTGTATCAGAATGGTTACTCAGAAGTTAGGGATGATGGATTGCAAATCCATGGAAAAATCCTATGATAACATATCTGAAAAAGTTGAGAGACTCTAATCCAGTAGATCCATCTCTGTATCAACAATTGATTGGCTCGTTAATGTATTTGGAGAATACTCAGTCAAATATTTTCTTTATGGGACGTTTGATTTATGATATACAATTGCATCGATTTATCAATTCAGATTGGGCATAGAGTGCAGATGACAGAAGAAGTGCTACTTGGATATGTTTAAGTTTGATATTTTCCATGATGTTATGGGATAGAAGGAAACATAAGTCTGTTGCACTCAACAACAGAAGCAAAGTATATTACAGTTTGTGATTCTTGTGTGGAAGCAGTGTGGCTTTGTAAGTTGGTTTCTGGACTATCTAATCAGGTGTTGAATTCGACCGTGATATATTGTGATGATCAGAGCTATGTGAAGCTTTAAGAGAACTTGGTGTTCCATGACAGGTCGAAGCACATTGAGATCAAGAATTATATTCTTTGTGATAAAGTCCAGAGGGGAGAAGTGGTTCTCCAATATATCTCCACATATGAGAAGATAACATATATTTTGGTTAAATCTTCTGTTCAAGATGAAAAGATTGCATACTTAAGGGACAAGCCGGGGATTGTGGAGTTGACTTCCTTATTGAAAAAGGAAGAGATTACTCCCAAGTTGGGAGGGAGAACTAATATGTTATTTATTTATGAGAAATCATTTTATAGTTCAGAAAATGGTCCAGGTTGGGCAGTCACCTTCCAATCCGAAAAATGGCCCAAGATTTCTGACAGAAAAACATTTTCCAGTTTGGAAAATGGTCCAGATTGGACAATCATTTTTGTAATGAAAATGGTCTAATATATTGTTGATGTACAATAGACAATGATTCCCCTTGTGTCTAGTGTGGGGGAATGGTATAAGACTACCATTCTTCTTGGAAGTCACTCTAAGTAGTGTTCAAGTAGAATGGTCCACCTCGTCGGGCAATCATTCTTTCAAAGTTCACAGTTGTGAGTATTTTCGAAGAATGGTCCATTTTGGAGGTTGGTGCAGGACAATCATTTCCATAGGAAATGGTTTGGATAATCATTCCCTAGGGAAGACACATTATCTCTAGGTTGCACCATGATTAGTGTTGAAAGAATGGAACAGTTAGGTGAATGGTCTAGGTTCAGTAATCAGGGACATGCATTCCCTAGGGAAGACTCATTCTCTCCAGGTTGCACTATGATTAGTGTTGAAGGAATGACCCAGCTAGGTGAATGGTCTAGTCTAAGAAATAAGGTAAAGTTATTATTCTATGCTTGAGAAGAACAGTCTAGACAACCCATGGATGATGTTTAACTTTTTGAGGGAAGATGCTCTTCCAGATCTCACAGATGTGAGTGGAATAATGGCCCAGATGACTCAGTTTGTATCATGATATTATTTATGTAGGCTGATATCAGATGATATGATTGTTGTATGTCTCTGGATAGTAGTTGTATGATACTGTGGTGGATTTGATCCACTAGTAGTGACTGTGTCACTAGTTAGTAGTCGTGTGCTACCATGTGTGGTTGTGTACCATTGGATAGTAGTTGTGTACTACTATTGGATAGACAAAATTGTGTTCTATTGTATGGAATTGTTCTGATTTCCATTGTAATATACTGATGGACATACATTCTCCAGGAGGAGAATGGTCCAAGCAAGATTGATTATTGGTGGATATACATTCTCCCTATGGAGAATGGTCCAGGTTGACAGATTGTTGATGTACCATGGACAATTATTCTTCTAGGACATATTTCTGGATTAGAAGAATGATTTGTCTCCTTGAGTTCACAGTAGTGACCAGAGTGGAGAGATTGGTACAAGATAAACATTTTCCCTGAGTTCACAATAGTGGCTAGAGGGAAAATGGTCCAGGATAGTCATTCTTCTAGGACGTATGCCTGAATTAGAAGAATAGTACTTGTAGCCCATGGAGTGGCTTCCAACATATGTTGGAACAATTATTCTTCTAGGACATATGTCTAGATTAGAAGAATGGTTCTTGTATCACTCTGTGGAGTGAGTGACTTATTCATCATCATGCCTGATTACTCAGATGGAGTATGGCTTTGAGAGATGATGCAGTTGATTCTATCAGATGATACTGATAGTGATGATGTTTCTCATGAGTTGATATACATGATCATGAGATAGCTTATGTGGCTATGATGATGCTATCGGTTGAATGGACTGTTTGTGCTCAATACCATTTCCTTTAATAACTCCCTAGCTAGGAGGGAGTGTTGATATTATGGTAGTTGTAGGAGGTATTAACCTATACGTGTAACCTTTGACGAGAATAGAATAATCTAGGAAGTAAGATAAACCTTAAAACATTGGAGAATAACCCTAGAAGACAAGTCGACTCAAGAGAATAATTAATATTGAGTTATTAGTCTCCAGGAAAGAAGTTGGCCAAATTAGGTCACTTGGAGGACTATAAATAGAGGGCGCTAGAGCTCATTTGTTACTCTCACACTCACAATTGCATAAGACCAATGGCGTGGAAGTTTGGAGAGAGAGTGCAGCTGCAACTGCCGCAACTAGCATCTTGGTTATGGTTTGGAATTTATTCTTGGTCTTTGGTTATTCTTTATTGGTGCGCTAGCCTTTGAGAAAGGTGCGCTACCTTGGTTGGATATTGGATTGATTCTAGAATTATTATGTATGTCAAGGTTAAGGTGCTCGGGGGTGGCCTTTGTGCCTATGGTTGGGTGACAATATTGCTATATTGTCTATTGTGAAATGAGCACACCTATTTTTCTAACACTTCCATGGGATAATTTTCCATGCTTTTTCCAAAAAAAATATTTTCCGATTTCCATTTTTCCTAAAAGTAATTTGCCCAAATTCTATAAAATAAAATTATTTTACCTTAAAATAGCTCAAATTTTATAGAAACTATATAAAATCCTTAGAAATTTGAAAATTTTTACAAAAATATCACCAAACATTTTATACTTTTCATATTAAGGACTTGTAATATTTTCCAAGGTTTCTACATTCTAAGATAAATTTCCATCCTTAAAATTATCCTTGGTTTTATGATACCTTTGTTGTTTCTTATCAACAACATATGCTGACCAATCACCCAATTGACCTAAGTTAGCACATGTGGCCCCAATCCCACATGGATAACATGGAGTTTAGTACCATTTACCATATGTCCACCTTGGTAGGATCTATGTCTTACCAAAACCCCTCATTTTCATCAAGCATTGTGTAACAATACCCAACCTTAGACCTCCTAGGCTATGCCACAATTAAACTCTTGCAAAACTTAATACATTGTAGCATACCCGACCCTCTAGGCCGGCCATGCCAACCTCATAAAAACAACAATACCATCTGTATATGTAATAAAATTTAAAAGAGACAAATGCATTATGCCAATATACAGATTCATGCGAAAATAATTGTAAGCCTATACATACAACATACACAGGAAATACTCATAAATATAAATACACAACATGCAAATGAATACATAATCGATACTTATCTTTTTATAAAAGACCACCAACTGTGTGCAGACCTTCCACGATCATACCAACCTTAGACCATGCTTCTCATCACTCTCAGTAGTGGGTCACCCCCGAGATAGGACTAAACTCTACTCGGGTAAAGGGATTCCTAGGCTAGGATGAAACACCAGAAAGTTACACAGTCAACAGGAAAGATTTCGTCCCACTAGCCAACTCACACTAATATCCTACAACCTCTCATTCCACACATGCCTATCCCACCCCAGGAAGTGTGCCCCTTCTCTACTCAACAATCCTTCAGTTGCTCGACTTCCCTTCCAGGGATTTAGCAACATTCCATACATGAATTCTTAGAGAACTATAGTTGTAGTTGGGCTCCCTCAGGAAATCACATTCCCAGCAAAATCTCTCACCTAGAGAGAAATTCTCACATGCCTGACAACCTGCCTCTTCAGTCCCGCAGGCCTGACAACCTGCCACTTCAATCCATCTCTCTAGACAACTAGGTACAGGCTCAGGTGAAGGAAACAATAGAAAATGGGTATGGAACATGTGATGGAAACAACAACAACCCTCGGGTTTGGTTTATGCACAGCCCATCAAAACAAGGTATAGGTGCGCTACTCCTCCCAGGATGGGTACGGTTCATTGTTGGTAACAAGAAATACACGGGGTAGCTCAGAGTTCATGCAAGTTCCAGAGGTGTGTGAATGATGCATAAGTTGACGATGGAGGAAATGGCTGCGTGCATGCTGAGTGAGAGTGAATGCATTGGTGAATGGGGAAGTATGGGAAAATAGTCTAATTTGCCCCACATATATTCACATGCACCCTGATTGACACATGTCTCTCCTGGAGCTCGTTTCTCTCCACTTTTGATTCATTCACCCTCCCATAAGAACATAGGATAAAATAATTATCCTCACCATACTCTTAAGGAATAATATTATAATATTCCCTTGGAGATAAGCCCTCTATCTTAGCCCATTTTCTAGGCTCTTAGCCCCTCCCTTTTCCCTTCCTAGTGGAGTTTAGTCCCCCATACTCTTTTATTGTGGTCATTCTACATGCAACGATGTATTATATTAATTATATGAGTGTTTACATATACAAAATTAGGCTCACTAGACTTTAGCATATAGGCTCTCCGACCTAAACATCACATAAGCCTCTTATCTTATAATCACTTGGCTCACTAGCCTATAGAACATATTTACAATTAAATGGGGGCTTGGTCTTGGGGTATTAGAATCCCCTCCCCTTATTTTTTCACTATCCTCAGTGCAATATGTATATACCTTCAACACCAATATTTTCAAAGATCTTCAAAAAGATGTGGGTACTCTGCCCGCATAGAATCCTCGTGCTCCCAAGTCACATCCTTAGGACCGTACCAGGTCCATTGGACCTTTACTATCTCTATGGATCAATTACAGATCTGTTTGATCTTCTAGTCCAAAATGCACATTGAATGGACTTGAAAAGCGCCTTCTTGCTCCACCTGAATCACATTCCAATCATTAACATGATTAGCATCAGATATATACTTCTTGAGAAATGATACTGGAACACATTATGAACAAACATTGATGCAGTTAATGCAAGCATATAAGACACAATCCCAATCCTCTCTAGGATTTCAAATGACCCACAATAATGAGATGCCATCTTTGAACAATTTCCCAACTTTAGGGAACTTAAGTTGGTCTTCACTTTCAACAATACATGATCACCCACTTTAAATTCCCTATGAGTTATGCCCTTATCAACATAGATTTTTTGCCTGTCTTGAGGAGCCTTTAAATTATGCCTTATTTTTGACATCTTCTCTTCCATTTCCCTAAGCAACTTTGGCCCAACCACTACTCTATCTGTTGGGTTGTCCCAACTTAGTGGTGTGTTTCACTTTCTGCCATACAATGCTTCAAATGGGATCATATTTAGTGATGCTTGGTACCCATTGTTGTAAGAAAAATATACCAAGTGTAGATAGTCTTCCCATTTTGATGGTTGATCCATCACATACATCCTCAACATATCCTCAATCACTTGATTCACCCTCTCTATTTTCCCATCAGATTCTAGATGATAAGTTGTGCTAAAATTCAAGTTTGTTCCAAATCCTTTGAATAATCCTTTGAATAAATTCGATGTGAATTTTGGATCTCTATCAGACACAATTGTATTGGGTATACCATGCAATCGAGCAATTTCCCTCATATAAATATCAACAACGTTAGTTTCCTTGTGAGTGAGCTTCAATGGAATGAAATGGAAAACTTTGGTAATCTTATCCACTACTACCATGATAACATCACATTGCTTGATTGTTCTGGGTAGTTTGGTGATGAAATCCATTGTTACCACTTCCCATTTCTACTCAAGGATGGGTAATGGCTGCAACAACCTAGTTGGGTGTCTATGCTTAGCCTTGACCTTTTGACACTCCAAACATTTGTCAATGTAATCAACAATTTCTTTCTTCATGCCTGGCAAATAATATTGGCTCTTGACAGCTGCAATTGTTTTTTGATATCTTGGGTGTCCAACATAAGGTACGTTATGCATTTCCCACAATATCAGATTTTTCAATTCTTGAGAATCGGATACATAAACTCTGCCTCTATACCTAAGAGTTTCATCAATTCCCATCTTTTAGTCCTCATTTTTCTACTGCAAAATACCTTGCTGTAATTTTGCCAATAATTCCATGTAATGAAAATTTGATTTTGCAACCTCTGAGATTCTATCTTTCAAATCAAATTGGTACATGATGATGGTTGTAGCATGCAACTCATGCACTCTTCTGTTGAGTGCATCAACCACTTTTTTCTCTTTCCCTTTGATATGCTTTATATCAAAGTCATATTCATTGAGGAATTCCAACCACCTGCTTTGCCTGACATTTAGAGTTGGCTGATCAAATATTCAGACCATTATGGTATGTCCTCAGCTCGAACCTTTTTCCCATGAGGTAATGCCTCCAATTATTCAAGGAATTCACTATCGATGCCAAGTCCAAATCATGAGTGGCATAATGCCTTTCATGCTCCTTCAACTTCCTTGATTCATAACATACAACAAACCCATTTTGACTGAGGACTCCACCAAGTCCTTCTTTACATGCATCTGTGCATACAATGAAGTCTTCATTTGGATCAGCAATCCTTAGAATTGGAGCACTAGTTAATGGTTACTTCAAGTGTTGGAAACGCTTTTCACACTCCAATTTCCACTAAAACTTCACTCCCTTCTTTTGCAAGGAGGTGATCGGGTGTGCAATATTGTAGCACCCGTCCATAGGATGCTAAGCAATTAACAATTTATTTAAACACTTACACATTAACAACTTTGTTTTAGCATTATTCCATTGATTTTTATTTACACATTTCTTCTACATATTCTCAATGATAAATCTAATAACATGATGAAATAAGTAGTAGGCTAACTTTAAGATTTAAGAACTTAAAACATAAGTATACTCAAAATATCAATAACAAAATATCACTGAAAAATACCTTCTCCTTAGCTTGTCAAAGCTCACCGGTTGTACTGTAGTCCTGGGTGCTTCCAAGTATTCTTTTCCCGCTTGCCCAGAGTGAAACAACAGAATCCTCCCTGCCAACTAGGAGCCTAGCCGGCTTCCTAGCTCCAAGAAACCTTTCGGTTTCTTGGCCCCCCGTGCCCGTGACCCCAAGAACAGAAAAGCACAAATGCTCAAAGGAAACTATCACAAGAATCATCTCTTCCAAAAATGTCACAACCTCTCATCATGCTCCAACCTCTTCCTCTCTTCCTCTCTTCTTTTTCTCCCTATTTATCAAGTTTCCATACACACTTCCCCAAGTCTCCTCAACCACCTCATCATTATCCATCCACCTCCCTTATCTAGATATTTTGGGAAAATATTAAAATAAAACTAAATATAAACGACTTGTATTTATTGTTGTTTAATACAAGTCATTTATATTTAGTTTTATTTTAATATTTTCCCAAAATATCTAGATAAGGGAGGTGGATGGATAATGATGAGGTGGTTGAGGAGACTTGGGGAAGTGTGTATGGAAACTTGATAAATAG
>ML816312.1:175199-193939 GCA_009831015.1 Picea engelmannii | reverse complement strand
TTGATGTCTTCATCTTTAATTCTTACCTTATGATAACCTGACATGAGATCAATCTTGGAGAATATTTTTGCATTCTTCAACTGATCAAAGAGGTCATCAATCCTTGGCAAAGGATACTTATTATTTACAATTACTTTGTTCAACTACCTGAAATCAATACAAAGTCTCAATGTTCCATCTTTCTTTTTCACAACTAAAACTGGGGCACCCCAAAGTGACACACTTGGGCATACATACCCCTTCTTCATAATATCCTCAAGATGCATTTTCAACTCGTTTAATTCTGGGGTACTCATCCTGTAAGGAGTATTGGTTACTGGAGCTGCTCTAGGCATCATATTTATGGAGAAATCAATGTCTCTTTTAGGGGCTATTCCTGGTATTTCTTTAAACACATCCTCAAAATCTTTTAGGATTGCATAATCTTTGATCTTTGACACCTTATCCTTAGGTGTTTCTTCCATATGGGGTGAAAGTATTTGACAACCCTTTCTGTAACACTTCTTCAGCTGCATTGCTAAGATTTCTCTGACAATTACTGTCCGGGGAATTCCTTGCACTGTCCTTAGGTTTCCTTCCTCATGCAGGAAAGTAAATGTCTTGTTATGATAATGTAAGACACCATGGTGTTGGTCCAACCAATCCTTACCAATCAAACAATCATAGGAACCTAAAGGCAAGATGTTCAAATTTTCCTTGGTGCTCAGCCCATTCATGCCCACTGGACATGACGCAACCATATCATTAACCTTTCTTTTGGCTTCAGTAGCCAGCTGCACCAACCAATATTTTCCATTCTTTCTTCTTGGTAATTGGAATCTTTCCACCATTTTAGGATCTATATAATTATGACTAGCTCCTTAATCAATTAGAATTGCAATGGTTTGGTTGTTGATCATACCTTCCATTTCAATCATGTATGATTGAAACTCAACTTGCTTGTTGTCTAGGGCTACATAGATCCTGGGTACATTCTTTCCCATGTCCTCCACTATTTAATATTGCTATACATTGTGAACATATCTCGCTTTTTGACTTATGTAGGGACAATCTCAATACATATGATTTCCCTGACAACCCCAACATTGAATCGGTGGATGCCCTTGCCTTTTCCCACCTCTATTAGTCATTATGGGCTCTCTAAATGTTCGTTGTCCTTGAGGACTATTTCTGAAGAATGGTGGCTTATTCCCCTTCTTCCTATGTTCCATATTGAACTTATTCTTGTCTTCCCAAGCTTTTTGGAAAGTTGGCTTTCTTTTATGCTGAACATATAGGCATTTAGCTTGCCTTATTGTCTCCTCCAAAGTTTTGGGATCATCATATTATATCTTGTCACTGACGAAAGATGGAAGCCCACTCAAATACCTCTGAATCTTAACCGTATCATCCTTGATGAAGGATACATACTTCAACATTTCCAAAAACGTTCTTTCATACTCATCGATGGTCATTCTTACTATCTTGAGTTCAAAGAACTCCTTCATTTTCTTATCATAATATCTCTTAGTCAAGTATTTGTTTTCAAAATACTTCTTGAATTCCTTACAAGTATCATTTTTATCGTTAATGTGTTGCACCTGCACAAGATGATCCCACCACATGGATGCCTTTCCCTTGAGTTGATATATAACAATCCTTCCTTCTGCATGTGAAGGATAATTATGCAATTGAAAATACTTTCTCATTCCTAGCAACCATGTCTCAACATATTCATCCTTCTTGTGTTCACCATCAAATATAGGAGGTTTGATTTTATTCATTTATCCTCATAGTTCATCCAGCCCAGACCTCTTCTTATGCTTCATGATAGGGGATGGAACAGATCCATTGGGTGCTCTCCTATTGGAATTCCTTGGGGAGAGATGGTGATGTCTGCTAACACTCATTGATATTCCTTTCTCATTAGGATACCTATGACTCCCAGATTTGCTTGAGCCATTATCCTTATCCAATTTCTTTTCAATTATGTCCATGCTCTGCATTAACTTCATGTTGAAGTCCTATTGCTACTCCTTGGATTTCATAATCCTTTCATTATCATCGTTGTGACTTTCGATGTCTTTCTACAAATTTTTAATGGTCTCACCATATTCATGTTTTCATCCTTTCCTTCTCCATGTCCATTGGAGTTTGTTCCTTCAATACCCATATGGACATCCATCCCTATGATCTCATATTCTTGGATATAATCCCACTGTATATCTTCCATTCCTCTTCACTATGTGCCAATCCTGATATGATCTAGTTGTTGTTAAATATGCAAAATGTGCAGCCAATGAAACTTTGTCAGGCTAATTGTTTCAACAATTTCATGAAAATATGAACCATTCTGGTTCAATAATATATATAAGACTTATTTCTTCTAATTTTTCCAAGAAATTGACTATTCAACTCAATTTTCTGGGTGAATATTTATGTTATACTATCCAATATCTTTCCAATGATTGTTCCCTTTCTCAATTATGAAGCTTGAGCTAAAAGTTATGGATATCTAAAAAATTTGTCTTTGAAAACAACAATTCAACACTAGCCCTCTTTTATTTCGACCGAAGTCTCATATGACCAAGGGCTATGTCCAAGCACTTAGTTATTATGTGCTTATATAGAGATTTGAAAATTCAAGGCTCGAGAACTTTAGTCTTAAGAGGTTCTTACTACCTCATGCCTTATTTCTCCCGAACGCCGAACTGACGAACTCTTGCACAATACATCTTCGGAGCTTCGGTGATCCGCTACTTTGGAGCTTCGAGACTTTGGAACTTCAGGCTTCAGAAGTTCCTCCTACTCCACACATCGTTCCCTCCGAACACCAAAATGGATAATTCCTAGAGAATATCTCTGGAGCTTCATGCTTTAGAGGTTCTTGCATCAATATACTCGCATTCCCCTAAATGCCAAATTTCTGAATTCTCGGGCTGGCACTTTGGCGTTTCCTTACACTGAAGGTCCCTTGCTTTGGGATTTGAAATTTGGGACCACACAACATGCAAAGTTCTCCAAACATTGAACATGTGAACTACTTTGGTGCTCCAAGGCTCCAGAGCTTCGGGCTTCGAAATATTTTGTAACAACATATACACATTTCCCCGAACATAGAATTGTTGAACTCTCAGAGTCTCATCCACAATCACGCACCAGGGGGGGTACTACATGGTAGAAATAAGGAGCTAGCATGTCTCCCAATTCAACAGGTGACATGTGTCAAGTTCTAACTGGCACAAAAGGTCTTTAAAAAGCATGAAACAAGATGACACATGGCAAGCATCAAGTGGGTCCATGTCACCCTAGGTGAGGTTTATAGGCCACATCACTCCGGTGCTTCGTGACTTCATAACTTTGGGATTTGGAGGTTTATTCTAGAACACCCTTCAAAACTGTAGAATGTTGAATTTTTTAACAGGTCCACGTCACTCTAGGTGACATCATCATGCCATGTCACTACGATGTTCCAAGACTTCAATACTTCAAACTTCAGAAGATTTCACATCCATATACTTGATAAATCCCGAATGTCAAACTTCCAAATAGTTGTTCCTATGAGATTTGGGACTTCGGAGCTCCGGGACCTCAGAAATTTAGGCTTTAGAGGATTTCACTGTTGAACGCCACCCCACTCCCGAACTGCCAGACACCAAATTTCCTAACACCTGCTAATCTTCGGACATGTTTCCCCAAACATAAATAGTCTAGATTGGTTCTGGACTTCAGGACTTTGGGGAAAACTCCACTCCACACATCCAAAACTAGATTTCCCCAAACGTTAAACTGTCGAACCACTTGGGGGATCCAACAGTTTGCCTTCTCCCAAATGATCTATGGTGTAGGTTCCCTCCGAGACTTTGGAGCTTCGGTGATCTGGATTTATGTAGGAACACAATGAAATATAGAAATACACATAAACACAGAGATGCAGCGGAAATAAGACTTCATTTCATTAATAACAAATGACTGAAATATGCTTACAGACAGGATGAAAATAAACTAGCTAGGGCACTGGTAGCTTATCTCTGAGAAGAGATGTGGCCGCTACTCGCATCCGTGAGAAGATGATTACAATGAGGCTCTAAAGGACCTTTTACAATAAACAGGAATGCCAAAAGTCCTAGACATCCAAAAACCTAACCCTGGGAGATGAAGCGCCAAAAGTCATGTGGGCCCCGTTTGGGTAAGTTGGTGCATCAACTTCCCGGGGTCATAACTTTTGCATACGATCTCTGTTTTAGGCGTATGATAGCTCGTTGGAAAGATCTATCCAAGGCATACAACGCTTGAGACAAAATAGCATTGTTATATGTAATTTTGCGAGAGAAACATACCCAAAAAAACATCGTTTAGGGCCTCAAAATGGCCCCGGAAGTTCAGGACCTGAAAAAACTACTAAAAATAGTAAACTGTGCGAAAACTGAAAAACTGAAAGAAGCAATGGTGGGGGTCCAAGTGGAATAGGTGGGTGGCCACCAATATCCACCTGGATCATTCATGGATTTTGCCTCCTTTTGTCAAAGTCTTAAAAATGGTTGAAGAAATGAAGTCCGAAGGACTTAAGGGGTTAGAAACTGTGCTACTTCCCATATCGAATGACTGTGAGGGATATACCTTCTCCCAAACAAATATGACTACCCAAATCTAAAATTTGCGGCCCCAAAACCATGGTTGTTGTGGTTTCTTTCCTCTGCTAGTTTTCTTGAACCTATACACCTTCTGCGATTTTATACATAGTTAAGGTGTGCTCTCGGTGCCCTCTTGGCACTCATGGATGCTCTGAAAGTTGAATTTTGTCCATTTCGAAAATAATTCACTTTGAAATTTTTTCTTCAATTTCCATTTACATGGCCCATCCAGGATTAGTGTTGAAAACCGGAGCTTTGGTACCATATTTTAACAATAACCAACCTTAGACCTGTTGGGATATGCCACACTTAAACTCTTATGGAACTTAATACATTTTAGCATACTCGACTGATCCGATAAGATATTTTATACAACTATGGTTGAGTTATTAAGCATATGTTGATTAACCAATTAGGAAGCTTAATGAAAGAGGAAGAAAATATGAGAAAAAACAATAGCCATATAAACATATACAGTTCTGAAATAAAGCATAAGAAACAACAAACCATAAACACCAATGTGATAACGGAGTTCGACAATCTCGCCTACGTCTCCGGGCCTTTGTCTCAGTGGGTGAGGATTTCTTATTTATGTTCGAAGCTTTAAAATGTCAACACAACAATGCCAAAAAGTTACAAAAATGATATGATATTGTTCTACCATATCTATAGAACCCAACAAAAGAAACGACACTCAAATCGGATGACTGGAGCTCCCATAAATGGCCGCAAAGGTGCGCTCCTCAACAACTTCCCTGCATAAAAATGGCTTTGGCTTGGAAAATCTTCATCATAAACCTGCTATGAATGTCCTCCCATGGCCTCAAGAAGGCCTGGTTTATATATATCTAAATTTGGTAACCATATTCCAACTTTCCCCCAATATCTGGCCTCAAAAAGGGCCCAATATCCCCCAAAAAGGGCAAAATCTCTCCAAGTCTACTGCTAAAATCATTGAAAAATCTTTATAATATGGTTTAAAAAACCACTTTTTGCACATATATTGGGCTAATCCCCTCTACTTGGATGCGCACCTCTATACACAGTGACATGGATGCATGTGGCCAAGTGTCAGCCCCCTAGGGGTTGTGCGTTGTCCCCTCTTCTACTAACACCTGGTCTTATGGGCACGTTCATAGGATTGGGGTCTGATCAGACTGAGCTCTAACTCCAAATAGCCATGCCAATCTGCTTGCAACCGGGTCATATGGAGTGGAAACCGTTAAACCCGAAACCGAGGGCTAACCTCTTGTACTTCGCACCAACCACTAAACCGGGGTCATGTGGATCAGATCACATGGTAAGTTTTTCATTGGGGGATGGGGTTTAGCCCTAGCCATAAACTTCACCACCATACAATATGTATAAACTTAAATATATGTGGATACATATAGAGGTAAGAACTAATGTGCAGGTAGACTAGCTAGCCCGACTTGCCAAGTCACTAGCCCAGTGGAGAGGTCTCTAGTTCGAATCCCCGAAACTCCAACAAAATTTTACCAAATGCAATAACCAATCAATGGGTGCCACGTGACAGCCCATGTCTGGGCCACGTGGCACCTTCTCATTCGTCGAATACCACGAAAAGTGTCAAAATCCGATTGGACCCCACATCTTCCCAGTCATCATGTCTTCCCATTCACTGTCTGCCACATGTCTCTATACGGGCGTGCCACATCATCTGTACGTGCATGCCACATCTTACCCTTGCAGTGGTGACACATGTCACCCCTAGATTGGTCCATCTGTCCATCCATGTCAACGTCCGTATGCCTAGTCATCCTACCACGTGTCACCTCTAGAAGCTTCCAACTATGCCTACCACATCATCTATACGGCCGTATATACTATATAGTCAGCTGCCACATGACACTGTATGGAATGTATGGACTGTATAGTCATCATTTTTTACCTGTTTGGCAAAACAAACAGATCGCCATAACTTGAGAATACGACGTTCGTTTGAGCCCATTCAAGTTGCATTGGGTTTGTATCGACAAGGCCTACACACACGTCCGTTTTGAAGGCATTATGAGAAAAAACAAAATTTAGGCCTTTATGAGCCCCATCAAGCTCCTGGATCCAAATCTGGATCACACCTGCCCACTAAAGGACCTTTTGGTCCCCATAACGTTACTGACTAGTCATCAATCTCTGGATAGGCCACCCGACTTGTTCCCTGTGCACCTGTCTCATCAAGATCAACTGTAACACAATCATGACAACTGACAGCATATTGTTAGCCATTTGTACCCTGTCACATCTTACTGAAGCCACTATCATCCATGTAGACAACATTACTAATGATAGCATAAAAAACATGACTGCAAATGTGCTTATATGGTTGTAATATTTGCATGACATAATCTTATCTTGATGCAAATTGTGATTGATTTTCCATTCTATAATCATCTCTTGTTCTTTCTTAAGATCGATTACTTGACTTGAAACAATTATAGGTGTGTTTCTTTCTTGAGCCGCCTTTCATAATTTTTCCATAGTTTGAATATTTTTATTTGCCTTTACATGATGAGCATGAACCACATATTCTTGACCTGCTTTGGTTAAATTATATTGATTCTTTTCCTTGTAGAAGATTTCTTTACGGTCATACAAGTATGGACTACCTAAGACCATTCCACATTCACTTAGTGGTACCACATCACATGTTACCTTGTCCACATACATAGATGAAATTGCAAATTTTAATGTGCACTTCTTTTTTATGTGCAATTGATGGTTGTTGTGTATCCATTTAAGTGTGTAAGGATTATGATGTATCTGTGTTTTTAATCCCAATTTCTTAACCAATTCCTCTGAAATTAAGTTAGATTGAGATCCATTATCTATCAATGTATTAACCTTAGTGTGCCTCATGATGACCCTGATGTGAAACAAGTTACTTCTACAATAAATTCCTTCACCAATTTTACCTGTCATACCAACCAATGAGACTTTAGATTCGTCACCTGAATCCAATCCCAAGTCTGTGGGTCTTGTTGTTGCCACAACTATTTGCCTCCCTTTTATTTTCGTGAACCACTTTGGCCTCTTCTCGAGATGCAATTTCCAACAACGGTCCACATCATGCCCCTCTTTATTGCAATTCTTGCAAGAGGGATTCTCTTCCTTTCTCATCACTGCATTTGACTTCTTGCCATGCCACTTCCTTTTGTCCTCTTTCCTTGAAGACGATTCCCCTGATACACCAACACCTATTTTCCCTGCTTCAATGTATGTCGCTTGAAAAAAAACCTCATCAAGATTAGTTGGTCCAAACATGAATACAATATTTCGAATATGTGCAGGTAAACCTCCTATATACTTCATAATATTTTTTTGTGTATGTAAAGGAATGTCTAACATCAATGTCATTTTATGAAAGCCATCGGTGTATTCTTGCACTATTTTTCATTTTCTTAGTTTTAAATCTTGTGATTCAATTAACGCTTTCTCTTTATAACCCAAAGGATAGAATTGCTTTCTAAGTGCAGAAATCAAACTTTTCCATGATGGAAATACATTACCCACTTGTTGCGTGCCATTTTGCAACTTGATTTGCCACCAGATGAGCATTGTGCCTGCAAGTCTCAATGATGCCAACTTGATTTGTGTGGCCTCGTCCTTGATCCATTGCACACTACAATAAACCTCCATCTATCTGACCCAATTTTCAAGTCTCTCTGCATTAATTTCACCATCATACATGGGTAATTAAAATTTAACATCAAGTTTTAATAAAGGAATTTCATTATTATGTTTATGGACATGTTTATTGGCATTGGATTTAGAACTTGAACTTGAAGAAGAAGGACTAGGTGAAGATGGAGGTGAAGGAGGAATTTGAGGAGGATCCTCTCCTTCTTCACTTTTTCCCTTTGAATATTCACCAAGAACTGGTCTCTTTCATTCCAAGTAATCCTCATACAAAACCTTCATCATCTCCGACATAGCAAAGAAATATTTTTGAAACTCTTTCTCATCTTGATAAAGTCCCTCTTCTGATGCCATCTTCTCTCTTTGAGACGTTCTCTTTCTCAATCCAATCAATGGATTCTCTTCAACAATATCACCTTCACCATGAAGTAGATTTTCCTTAGTTAACATGCAAAACTCAAATCCAAATGTCAACTATCTCTTATACCACTTGATCCGAAAAGATCTTTTATATGACTATGGTTGAGTTATTAAGCATGTGTTGATTAACCATATAGGAATATTAATGAAAGAGGAAGAAAAGATGAGAAAATACAACACCCATATAAACATATACAGTTCTGAAATAAAGCATAAGCAGTAGAAAACCATAAACACCAATGTGATAATGGAGTTTGACAATCTCGCCTATGTCTCCGGGCCTTTGTTTCAGTGGGTGAGGCTTTCTTATTTCTGTTCGAAGCTTTAAAATGTCAACACAGCGGTGCCAAAAGGTTAAAAAAATGATCTGTTCTTGTTCTACCAGATCTATAGAACCTAATGGAAGAAACGACACTCAAATCAGATGACCAAAG
Organism: Picea engelmannii; assembly: GCA_009831015.1. Taxonomy (NCBI): domain Eukaryota; kingdom Viridiplantae; phylum Streptophyta; class Pinopsida; order Pinales; family Pinaceae; genus Picea; species Picea engelmannii. Next base: position 184,815 of record ML816312.1, on the reverse strand, counting down.
CTCCCAGAAATGGCCCGCAAGGGTGTGCTCCTTAATATCTTCCCTACATAAAAATGACTTTGGCTTGGAAAATCTTTAGCATAAACCTGCTCTAAATGTCTTCCCAAGGCCTCATGAAGGCATGTTTTATATATATGTAAAGTTGGTAACCATATCCCAACTTCTCCCCAAGATATGGCCTCAAAAAGGGTCCAATATCCCCTAAAAAGAGCCAAAACTCTCCAAGTCTGCTGCTAAAATCATTGAAAAATCTTTATAATATGGTTTAAAAAACCACTTTTTGCACATATATTGGGATAAGCCCCTTTTCCTGGGTGCACACCTCTATAAACAGTCACATGGATGCATGTGTCCAAGCGCCAACCCCTAGGGGTTGAACGTTGGCCCCTCTTCTACTAACACTCGGTCTTATGGGCATGTTCATAGGATTGGGGTCCGATCAGACCAGGCTCTAACTCCAAATAATCGTTCCAATCTACTTGCAACTGGTTCGTATGGAGTGTCAACCGTTAAACCTGAAACCGAGGGCTAACCTCTTGTACTTCGTGCCAACCACTAAACTGGGGTCATGTGTATCAAATCACATGGTAAGTTTTTCGACAAGGGATGGGGCTTAGACCCAGCCCTAAACTCCACCACCATACAATATGTATAAACTTAAATACATGCGGATAAATATAGAGGTAAGAACTAATGCACAGGCGGTCTGGACAACTCGACCTTCCAAGTCACTAGCCCGATGGAGAGGTCTCTGGTTCGAATCCCGAAAACTCAAACAAAATTTTACCAAATGCAAAAACCAACCAATGGGTGCCACATGGAAACCCATGTCTGGGCCATGTGGCACCTCCTCATTCACCGAAAACCATGACAAGTGTCAAAATTCAATTGGACCCCAGATCTGCCTAGTCACTGTCTACCATGTGTCACCGTACGGGTGTGCCACATCATCTGTACGAGCGTGCCACGTGTCACCCTTGTAGTGGTGACACATGTCAACCCTAGATTGGTCCATCTGTCTATCCATGTCAGCATCCGTACGCCCAGTCATCCTACCATGTGTCACCTCCAGAAGCTGCCAATTGTGCCTACCACATCAGATGTATGACCGCACAGCCTGTACAATCAACTTCTGTGTGACACTATATAGACTGTACAGACTGTATAGTCATCATTTTTTGCTTGTTTGAAAAATGATCAGATCACCATAACTTGAGCATACGACATCTATTTGAGCCTGTTCAAGTTGTGTTGGGTTTGTATTGACAGGGCCTACACACATGTCCATTTTGAAGCCATTCTTAGAAATTTGATTTTTTTTAGGCCTTTCTAAGCCCCATCAAGCTCCTGGATCCAAATCTAGATCACCGACCCTCCAGGATGGCCATACTAGCCTCATAAAAACAACAATACCATATGTATATATATAAAACTTTAAAAAATAAAAATGCATTCTGCCAATATATAGATTCATGCGGAAATAACAGTAAGCCTATACATACAACATACACAGGAAATGCTCATAATTATAAAGACATGTATAAATACACAACATGCAAATGAACACATAGTCGATACTTATATTTTAATAGAATACCACCAACTTGTGAGTTTTAAACCTATGAAGTAAAGCAATTCATAAATATTCTTAAGAAAAACAAAAATTAATCAATGGCTCATACACATAGTACACAGAGATTTATGCTGGAAACCCTTAACCGGGAGAAAACTAGCATTCCTTGGTGCCACGCCTTTCAACTCTTCATTGTATTAATTTCACCATTCACCATACAATATATAAAAAAAATTAGGTATTCCATAGCTACCAAAACCCTAATCCCTTAATACGAGATTAATTTAGAAAACTGCTAAAAATAGAAAAATTCGCTAAAATAGCAAAAACTATCCAAAAATAAATTCGAGGCACTGCCCCGAACCCTGTCGGCTTCGGGATATCGCCCAGAGCCGAATGTTGCGCATAACTAGTGGGGGCCAAACCTGACCCCCCCAAAAAAGCACCTCACGCACATGACATAATGAAAGAAGTAATTTGGGATCGTCAAACACAGTTGTCGAATTTGACGTGCCCACACACACACATGTAAAGAATATAACACATACCCCACACAACTGCGTGCATACCTTCCATGATCCTCCTAGCCTTAGACCACGCTGCTCATCACTCTCAGTAGTGGGTCACCTTGAGCTGGGACTAAACTCCACCCGGGTAAAGGGATTCCTAGGCTAGGCTGAAACAACAGGAAGTTACATCGTCAATAGGAAGGATTTTGTCCCGGGAGCCAACTCACACTAACAACCTACAACCTCTCATTCCCCACATGCCTATCCCACCCTAGGAAGTGTGCCCCTTCTCTGCTCAACAGTCCTTCACCTGCCCCACTTCCCTTCCAGGGCTTCAACAACAGGTCAGACATGAATTCTCAGAGAACTATAGCTGTAGTTGGGCTCCCTCAGGAAATCACTTTCCCAACAAACTCTCTCAACTAGAGAGAATTTCTCATAGGCTTGACAACCTACCTCTTTAGTCCCATGGCCTAAAAACCTACCTTTTCAATCCATCTCTCTAGACAACCATGTACAGGCTCAGGTGAAGGAAACAACAGAAAATGGGTATGGAATAGGTGATGGCAGCAACAACAACCCTCGGGTTTGGTTTAAGCGTTGCCCATCACAACAAGGTACAAGTGTGCTAGTCCTCATAGGATGGGTACGGGTCATGTCTAGCAACAAGAAATGCATGGGGTAGCTCAGAGTGCATGCAGTTTCCATAGGTGTGTGAATGATGCATAAGTCGATGATGGAGTGAATTTCTGTGTGCATGTTGAGTGAGATTGAATGCATTGGTGAATGGGGAAGGATGGGAAAATAGACTAATTTCCCCCACATATATTTTCATGCGCCTTGATTGACACATGGCTCTCCTGGAGCTTGTTTCTCTCCACTTATGATTCATTCACCCTCCCATAAGAACTTAGGATCATAAAATACTTATCCTCACCATACTCTTAAGGAATAATATTATAGCATTCCCTTTGAGATAATCCCTCTATCTTATAGCCCATTTTCTAGGCTCTTAGCCCCTCTCTTTCCCTTCCTATTGGAGTTTAGTCCCCCATACTCTTTTATCGTGGTCAGTCTACACACATTGATGTATTATATTAATGATATGAGTGTTTACATATAGAAAATTAGGCTCACTGGCCTTTAGCATCTAGGATCTCCCGCCTAATCATCACATAAGCCTCCTAACTTATAATCACTTGGCTCACCAGCCTATAAAACATATTTAAAATTCAACTAAGGTTCAGTCTTGGGGTATTACACATCGGAATTGGTATCTCATACTTTGATGTAAATCAATCATGTCATGAGTAATGTCCCACTCCATGTGCATTTTTTACTCTTCGGTAGTCTCTTCCTATGCCATTCATACATTACTTACACATGGATTTTGTTGTTCCCGAGTTTATACTTGAAGGCTCTAAAGTATACTGTCAAGGCATCTGAAAAGGTAGAGATAGTTAATGGGTAAAAAGATCAGTTTAATGGAAAGCAAGATCAAAGTTGGTTCCTTAACTGTCTCTGTCTAGCTTCTCATTGTTCTTGGATGCTAATATCCCTTTCAATCACGGCCCATGAACGTTCAAGTTCTACCTATGTACTTGATGTTTGTAAGATGGTATTGAATAGGTTTAACTCAATGCTTGTCTGATCTGATAGAGCACATTCTATATTAGGCTGTCTGGTAACTGGAACAGTCATGAAAGCTAAGGGTTTCCTTTTTGTAAGTTAAAATTATTTTTAAGGGTCGCAAATTTCTGGTTTGAATTAATAAAAATAAAACTCCCACACTATGAATCAATAGTATAACATAAATAAAGGTTGTTTCTAGTATCTGAGTCAAATTTAATGGAGACGGTGCATGGACTGAAGAAATAAAAAGAAACATATAGTTGTATAACAAATGTGAGGCATTAATTGAAGAGGAATCTCACTTTATGCTAATATAAGAAAGAGAGATGATAACTTTGAATAAATATACAATTTCATAATTCTAAAACGTTCATAGGTATTATATCCGCTGATAGTTGATACAGAGGAAAAACTGCAAACGGTTAGATTATCGGACTATTCAATCACCATAATAGAGGTTGCATCATGAAAGAATTCATCGAAGGTATGAAATAAAAGAAGGAATGACAGAGAAACACATAACTCAGGCTTGACAAGATCTGGAATCTTCAATCTATATTGCATTAATTTTGGCAAAATGAAATTTTCTCTTTGCAATCCCCTCCAGAAAAAGCCTTGTCTTAGTCTTGAAAAGTTATATTTATACAAAACTACCAATCCTAAGACGGTTGGTGATTTCTTAATTCCTAGTGACTAACTATTTGTTAAAAATAGATCAAAAACCGTTTGCATGATCTTCTCCATTTTTCTGCTTTCTTGGAAGTAAAGATCTTCCAAATGATACTTTTACTTTGTTGATGACTCTCCTTCTTTTGATCCAATATATTCAATGCATCTCTCGAGGAACTGTGTAAAATTTCTAGGGGGTTCTGGAAGGTCCTTCACTTCGAACAAACAAACCTTTCTCTGTATCTTGGAGAGACGGTCTTCAACTCCTTTATCTGCAAAATTTATCGACTAGAGTTTTAAGTTGGGCTCGACTAACAACCTGTCTATTAGGGTGACATCCATTTCTCTTAGCTGTGAAATTTCTATTTGAATTTCACTCAAATTTTCTCTAAAATTTAATTGATGTCTTACAATATTAATCTATCCCAAAAGTCCTGTACAATTGCCTTTTCCAATGTTTAATGACCTTTTGTCTAAGAGATCAAAAACTTCTTTGCAGTCATCTCTGATTTCCTTGACTATTCTTTTGTTTTTAGTTATGTTGGTTTCCCATAGCTTGAGCATGATGTCGCCTTTGATTTGCTCTGTGGCTGATATTTTCATAGTTTTGGATGTCTCTTCACTTGTCAAATGTATGATTTCCTTTTGGAGAGTAACCCTTGCTTCTTTGTCTTCTTTTTCCTCCAGGATAATATTATCAAAGGCATTATCTACTTCTTGAAAGTAACTCTGAATAATCTCTATCTTGGAAATCAATTTTTGTTGTTCAACTTCTATTTTTGAATGCACTTCCAGTGACTAGGCCTGGAAACCTTTCAGATCTATGACTCGACCTTCCATCAAATTTACCCTAGCCTATAACTGTTTTGCATGCTCCTTTTGTTGAGAAACCTGCACTTGACTTGCTTGTATCTTCTGGTTCATTTCATCCAGGCTTGATTTGAGTAATTGAATTTCTAGCCTTTCGGCAGCCCTAGTCTGCTCCAAGATTTTACTCACCTCTTCTTTGATGTTCTCCTCAACATTATTTAATTGATCTTGTAATTGAGCTATCATGTTATTACTCTTATTTATCCTCATTCTCATGTTTCCCATGGTTAAAAAGTTTGTTGTTGCCATGGCTCCCATGGAACCTGCTATCTCTGTAGTGAAATCCTCCTCCAAATTCTGTCCATCTATCAAGACTTTATGCTTTTTTACCATACTCCCCTCCTTCATATGCATCTCTTGTTTCAGGACGACCTTCCTTTTTCTGTTGAAAAAATAATCAGAAGGAGGAATCTCATCTATGGAGATAGAGGTGAGGTCATCAACAAATAGAGATCCTATCTATGGGAATCCAAAAGCGGACTATAAGGGGGTTAAGGAAGCTATGGGACTTCCCATATTAGTAGATCCTTTCCCTCCTATTGCCTTAGGCGTATTGACATCAACACCAGGTGATGAAGGTGGAGTAATCTTACTGGACTTGGGAGGTCTCCCAGACCTCTTCTGTACTTCGGTCTCTGATTTTTTTGTCTGTAAGGTCTCTTTGTTTTGTGGGGGATTTTCTGTATCCTATGGGAATTTTTTGGGATTGCCCTTCTTCTGTGCTTCTTGTTCGAAGAATGGGGGAACATTTTCTTTCTCCTAGGGGAGGGTGATTGCTTCTCCTTGCAGTACTTTGGGCAGACCACTCCGTCTATGCTTCTAAAAGGTCTGAAAGCTAGCTTGCAAGTCGGACGACAGTGTCTGTACTTGTTGTAACACCTCTTTATAAGTATTAGTCCCTTTGAACATGTCATCCCAAGGGGACTCCTCATGTTCATATTCTTTCATATTGCAGTGTATCAAGTGTTTGTTCACTAGTTGATAAGGGTTGTGCCTTTTGTACTCAATATTTAAAAATTTGACTTCTTCGAGTGCTTCTTCTTCCACCTTGGAATGGCCCAAGTTTTGTAATGAAAATTTCCTGATGTGCACAGGGAAGATTGGCCAGGACTTCTTTTGAGCCACCTTTAGCTCTATTCCAATACCACCTTTCACTATTTGGTGTGCTACTTCCCTACACACTAGTCTGTCCGGGAGGAATTTTGGAAGCACATGAGGGTGGATTGAACACCCATAAACCCTAATGTAGGAGAAGCTTTCTTCGATGAATCAGTCTGCTCTTTCCTTGAGTTTTTTTGAAACTATTTCAAAAATGTGAGGAGGGTCACAACCGAAAAACATTTTATGCATTAGTATTACCATGAAATGACAAATTTCAGAAAACAATTTTTTTGCGTTTTCTTCCCACAGCTCAGAGTGATACTCGTGAATGGGATCGAGGCAAGTTATGTTCCAACTCCAATTCATCAGGGGTAATGGAGTCATAAAACAAATTGCGTCCATGATGTATGCTGACATGTAAAAGGCTACCGTTTGACCTCGGAATCTTGCATCTTTGTAATCTAAAACCTCTTTGGCTATGTTATCAGATAAAATATTGCTCCAGCTGAAACTATATCCTTCTGATGCTTCCTCTAAAAAGGGCACCCATTCTATGGGTAAATGACAGGGATTCTTTTTGCCGAAGAGTCTTCACAACATCATGGCTACATAAACCGTGTACTCATTCAAAGAAGTTGTGGCATAAATTATGTGGGTATCGGCCCTAAATTTCGATGGACATCTCCACCATCCTTTGATTAAATCAGGATAAGTTTGGTCTGCCTCAGTACATTCCTTTCTCTGAAATTCAGCTATAAATTTGGCATTGTAAATGTATTTAGGATTGGGTGAGAGTTTGTACATAACCTGGATATGTTCAGGTCTGAATGAGCCGATAATGACCGCTTGATCATTTAAAATGCTTCTCGTTGGAATATTAATCTTCTTTAAAGCTCAATTGATCATGTCATTGTATGCCATGAGCCGTGGGCGTGCTGCAATCTTGTGAAGTTCTGATTATGTTATGTCTCGAAGGTGATTCTTGGAATCTTTAGGGGAATTTTTGATCTCGTAGTCCATATTTTCATAGATTTGTCTCCAGGATTTGATCGAGTCGATAGCATGTGGCATGGTGTCGGATATGACATCTCCCTCTGGGCTAGAAATCTCAGCTGTATCTTCACTCTTCTTGGGTCCCTTCTTTGGTGCCATAACTTTCGTATTGGAACGAAAACATATCACATAAGAGAGGTGCATAAGCTTGGATGGATGTGACTTACTCCTGATAGAAAGAACAAGAATAAGGTTCAAAACACAGACCTTTGATTTTCCTTTAACTCATTTTATGGTGAAAGTACTGATGCAACTGCCAAGAATTTAATACCTTTAATGTAGAGAATATTTCTGAGATACACATTTGGTTCACAAAAATCACTAGCTATCCGTTATTAATATGTCCATATTTCGGCAATTCTAAAATCAAAATTCGAAAGATCTCGTTCAATGGAACCTGAAAAATGAAAATACTTAAGAAGTTTAATTACCATTAATTGTGTTTTTAAAACGAAGTTAGTTCATTTTAAACATTGATTTTGAGTCAAGATTTCGCATTTCAGGGTTTCGAGGATCTTGATTACACGAGGTATGTCACCACTAAACCCCGAATCCCGAAATCACGATGAGATTAGTTTAGGCCTTAGCTTTGGTATTGAGTCGGGACTTCGCATTTCAGGGTTTTCAGGATCTCGCTTACACGAGGTATGTCACCACTAAACCCCAAATCCCAAAATCACAATGAGATTAGTTTAGGCCTTAACTTTGGTATTAGTAATTTTGTTAATCAGGATCAATAACTAACTTCCATTTTTTACGGGAAATCGGGGATCGAGATTTCACGATTCGCAATGTATTGAAAACGTATTGTTTTGAGTGAACTTGAATCCCGAAAGGTTAAAAGATTGTTAATTAACTCCTTTAGGGTTTTAATTTATCGTGATTAGAAGTACTTTACAGAACGTGTGTCGAGACTTTAAAAACACTTGAGATTTCTACCTTTTATTATTAAAAAATAAATCCATTTCGGGATTTTGGTACCGGGCTTTTGGGACTGATAACGAGGATTATACCTTGTGAAAAGACGAATCCCGTAAAAGAAAAGTTTTAGTCTTAGAGATAAAAACTTTAAGACCTGGTTTCAACATAGGCTCCAATTGGGGACCTTGTCTCCTTGTGGGATGAGGAGAATAGGAAGACTTAGTGCCTTTATTGGGTAAATGGGGTCAGTTATTCCAGTCTGTGAGACATAGTTGTAAAAACCCAACCAGGAGGATAAATATTTCAACCTTAACTTTGGAGAACTTTCAAGATTAAAACGTTCGACAATCTCGAGATAGGCTCACATAGATTTCCCTTTCTAAATCCGACCTTAGATTTGTGCAAGATAATCGAAACAAGATTAGTAATTCTACCAGTTTTTATTTGATCATATTCGCATCGAGAGACTCTTAGAGTGTAATCTGGAATCCCAAAATCTTAGAGTGTAATCTGGATGAAAGAAGAAAATTACCAGAGCATCTTGCAATTCGTGTATAACAACCTTGTCCGATATGTAGACATTGCTTCATTGCCAGTGAGCCTGTTCAGTACCCCGATGAAGTTATCATATTTTCCACATTGAATTTCCTTTCACCACTTCATTATTTTTAGCATTTAAATGTCGAGATGAGGGAAATTATATAATGAATTTCCTTTCATCATCTCTTTATATTAGATGGGGGCAATCAATAATGAATTTCCTTTCACCACCTCTTTAGATTAGATGGGGGCAATCAATAATGAATTTCCTTTCACCATCTCTTATATACGCTTTTTTTATGAAGTGGGGGCAATCAATAAGTATGTAACATACTCAGGGAAAATATATTGCTTAATTTTTTTTACAGCAAAGGTCTGTCAACTTATTTAAATAGCTTTGGATTAATCTTCTTTTGGCCCTTAGACACTTTAACTTTATGGAGAATCTCAGGGAAAAACTTATTAATATTTCTTAGGGACTTCCCTTGAGTGAAAACGATCATTTTATTTCTGCCGGAATGACTAAAAAGGTTAGGATTAGCCCAGACATACTTCCGGTTTAGCCAAAGTTGAGGAGAAACATAGAATTTTACCTATCCTTGCTTTGAAAGTTAGTCTGAACATTTCAGAAATTAAGATGGGACTTTTTCCTTTTTTCTTTCTCTTTTTTTTTTATAGAGACTAATGGGAAAAAAGTCAGGGTTGGGTGAAGAGTAAGCTTGATAGTGATCAAAGGGAAAAGGTGAGA
>ML816312.1:161725-175099 GCA_009831015.1 Picea engelmannii | reverse complement strand
CCAAGGATTGATGATCTTTTTGATCAGTTGAAGGATGCAAAAATATTTTTGAAAATAGATCTCCGATCAGGATATCACCAAGTGAGAATAAAGGATGAGGACATTAGCAAGACCGCCTTTAGAACAAGGTACGGTCATTATGAATTCACAGTGGTGTCGTTTGGTATGACAAATGCACCTGCTGTTTTCATGTGCTTAATGAATGGAGTGTTCATAAATTATTTGGACAAGTTTGTCATAGTCTTCCTGGACGATGTCTTGGTGTATTCCAAGACAAAGGAAAAACATGAGAAACACTTGAGAATGGTGTTGTAGGCGTTGAGAGAACACCAGCTGTACGCAAAACTGAGCAAGTGCTCTTTTTACCAAAGGCAGATCCATTATTTGGGACACATTATATCTGAAGAAGGGATCGTTGTGGATCCTGAGAAGGTACAGGCCATTCAAGAATGGCCAGCGCCAAGGAATGTGGCAGAAGTTAGATCTTTTATGGGTCTGGCAGGCTACTATAGGAGGTTTATAGCTGGATTCTCAAGGATAGCTCATTCTATCACTTCCTTGCAAAGGAAGGGGAAGAAGTTCCAGTGGACTGAAGAATGTGAGAGCAGTTTCCAGCGATTGAAGCAGCTGCTAACCGTGCTCCAATCCTGAAGATTGCAGATCCAAATAAGGATTATGTAGTGTGCACAGATGCATGTAAGGAGGGGCTGAGAGGAGTTCTCAGCCAAGAGGGATTTGTAGTTTGTTATGAATCCCGAAAGTTGAAGGAACATAAGAAGAATTATGCCACTCATGATTTAGAGATGGCAGCAATCGTCCACACCTTGAGGAAATGGAGACATTACCTCATGGGCAAGAGATTCAAGTTGAGAACAGACCATAATGGTCTGAGTATTTATTTGATCAACCGACCTTAAATGCCAGGAAAATCAGATGGGTGGAGTTTTTGTGCGAATATGACTTTGATATCAAGCATATCAAAGGGAAAGAAAACAAGGTGGTTGATGCACTCAGTAGAAAATTGCACGAATTACATGCTACAACCATTAGCATGTACCAGACTGAGATGAAAGACATAATTTTGGAAGCTGCAAATGTTGATTTGTAGTACAAAAATCTTGTAGCAAAGCTACAACAGCGTGAGAGACCATAGACCAAGGAAAGTTACACATTGGGAACTAATGGTTTACTTCTGTATAAAAACAGAGTGTATGTACCCAATGTCCGAGAGTTGAAGCTGGCAATTCTAAAGGAAATGCATAATGTGGCTTATGTTGGACATCCTAGATATCAGAAGACTATGGCAGCAGTCAAAAGACATTATTTTTGGCTGGGTTTGAAGAAATAAATCGTTGAATACATCGCCAGATGTATGGAATGCCAGAAGTTTAAGGCAGAGCATAGGCACCCATCAGGGTTGCTGCAGCCTTTACCTATTCCTAAATGGAAATGGGATGTGGTAACAATGGATTTTACCATAGGATTGCCCAAAACAAGCAAGCAGCATGATTCAATCATGGTGGTTGTGGACAAGCTTACTAAAGCTACCCATTTTATTCCACTGAAAACCACCCACAGAGCAGCAGATGTTGTTGATATCTTCTTAAAAGAAGTTGCACGCTTGCATGGAATTCCTAAGACAATTGTGTTTGCTAGAGACCTAAAATTCACTTCGAATTTCTGGAAAGGACTGTTCGAAGGATTCAGAACGAATCTGAACTTTAGTACAACATATCATCTCAAGTCTGATGGACAAACAAAGAGAGTAAACAGAGTAATAGAGGACATGCTGAGAATGTTTGTGATGGGTAAACCATCAAGGTGGGAAGACTACCTGCATTTGGTAGAATTCGCCTACAATAATGGGTATCATGCATCATTGAAGATGAGCCCATTCGAAGTGCTCTATGGAATAAAGTGCAACACTCCAGTGAGCTGGGATAATCCAGCTGACAGAGTAGTAGTTGGGCCTGAGCTGCTCAAAGAGATGGAAGATCAAATGATAAAAATTAAACATAATCTAAAAGATGCCCAGGACAGGCAGAAAAGTTACGCTGATAGTAACAGAAACCACAGAGAATTCAAGTGGGTGACCATGTTTTCCTGAAAGTGAAAACTAACAGGAGTTCCCTAAAGTTGGGAAGTTGCGCCAAGTTGGCAGCAAGATTTTGTGGGCCATTTGAGATCCTGGAAAGGATTGGGCTGGTTGCATACATGCTTGCATTACCTGCATCTATGACTGTACATAATGTGTTTCATGTTTCACTTCTTAAGAAATATGTACCTGATTCTAATCATGTTATCGATTGGAATGTGATTCAGGTGGAACCAGAAGGTGTCCTGCAAGTGCATCCTGTGCGCATATTGGACAGGAAAAGAAAACAGCTCCAGAATCGAGCTATAGAGCTTGTAAAGGTCCAGTGGACCTAGTACGGTCCTGAGGATGCGACATGGGAGCATGCAGATGTTATGCGGGCATAGTACCCGCATCTTTTTGAAGATTTTGAAAGGCTTGCAGAGACAGTGTAAGTTGCACTGAGGACAATGCAAAAATAAGGGGAGGGGGATTGTAGTGTCCCCAAGGCCAAGCCCCATTGTAAACCAAGTTCTAAAAGGAATTGTCATTATGTTTTATAGGCTGGTGAGCCAAGTTCTTATAAGTTGGATATTTATGTGTTTGTTAGGCCAGGGAGCCTAAGTGTTGAAGGCCAGGAGCTTGTTGTTGTACTTGTATGTATGCAGAACATTTAATAAAATATAAATACCGCCAGGTGCAGACTGACCATGATGAATGAGTGAAGGGGGACTGAGCATCCATAGAGTGGGAAAGGAATTAGGGGTTGGAAGGTGGGAAAGGGGCTAAGTGTTGATCCTGGGGGCTAAGCCTAGGGGACTTAAGCCTGGGAATAATATTTTAATATTATTCCAAAAGAACATGTGCATTTTATGTTTCATTTCATCCTAAGTTTTGGAAAGGGTAAGCGTGCAAAGGGGATGCATGATGATGGAACACATGTAGTTCCAAGGGTGACAAGTGTTAGCCCTGGTGCATGCAAATAAAATGGCCAGGAGGAGCCTTGAGAGGAGCTCTCCTCCATTCTACCTGATGGTCTGAAGGTAAACGATCAGACCTCTGCAAAAGAATACCCTGGTGCATCCTTGAAAGCTGAAAAGCCTGGGTTGACTTCTAAGATAGCCGGTACCACCCCTGTCTGAACAGTTCGAACTTGTGTGAACCCTACGTGGATTGTTTGTCACACATCCCCGAAAAACAGAGTGTGAGTCTATTCTATGCTGGTGGATTGGGAAATAGAAGTGACCAGCCATTGTTGAACCTGTTGGGAAGCCCGTGTCTATTTTCCTCGTGAGTTGTTGTGACCACGCAGTGCTGGACTGTGTGGGGTCTTGTTGGCCAATGGTGCAACGATCTCTCCAGGTGAGAGAGGTGATTGAGGTTGAAAGAATAAGTTGTTGGCCTGTGAGCGATTCTCTCCAGGTGAGAGAGTGCACGAAGGAAGGAGAGGACTCCTAGAAGGAACCCTGTAGCTGCCATAGAGCTCGAAGACTTCCAGTCCGGCATGTTCCTGTAACCCAAGGCAAGGGAGATTAGTAGCCGAAGGACTTCCCAGGTGACAGAGAAGGTGTATACTCCTGGGGTGGAATAGGCATGTGGGGAATTAGGGTCTGTGGGTAGTGAGCTTGGGAGGTTCCTTGGAGAGAATCCCTTCCTTGTGGTTGTGTGTTGTTTTCCCTGTAACCTTAGCCTAGCCTAGATTTCCTTGCCTTGGGGTGGAGCTTAGTCCCAGCTCGGGGGTGACCCACTGTTGAGCTGATGAGCAATGTGGTCTAAGGATGGGAGGTTCATGGAAGGCCTGCACTTGGTTGGTGGAATCTACCATTGATAAAGATAAGTATCTGATTATGTTTTAATCACATTTTGCATGATTGTCCTGCTTATGTATCATGTTTTCCGTTGTGTATATGAATTAATATGAAAGCTAATTTCTTGTTGATTATGGCAGTAATTCATATGAATACTCTATGTTGAATATGGTTATTGTTTAAATTCATGTGGGTTAAATAACATCTGTATGAGTTATGTACAAGTGGTGTTATAGTCTTCTTTTAAGAGCGATTAAACCTTAGTATCAGAAAAGGTGTGCTACAGTTTGGTATCAGAGCGATTAAACAAAGTAGCAGAAAAGGTGTGCTACATGGGACATCCCAATTACCCTTTTGGTACTTATCCTGTTGGCCCATAGAGCGTATTTCAAATGGATATGCCATGTTTTTTTGTTCTCAGACAATATTTTTTTGATCACGGTTGTCAGACTTTTGTTAGATGACTTAGCTAAACCATTGCCCTGCGGATAATAAGATGTGGAGTGTCCTAATATGATGTTGAATTTTTGGAAAAATCTTATCATAGCCATCGATTTAAACGCTTGTGTATTATCGGTGATTATATTTCGGGGATAGCCGAATCTGGATAAAATATTTTCTTCTAGAAAATTGATTACAACTGTGTCAGTTGCATTTCTCATGGGAATAGATTCCAGCAACTTAGTAAAATAGTCCGTTGTAGTTAGAATCCACTTGTCTTGAGCACTAGAATGTGGGTGAATCTCTCCGATGAAATCAAGACCCCATTGCTGAAAAGGGGCTTCAGTTTTAACTGGAATTAGAGGTAAAGTTGAGACTTTCTGTTTACCTATAAACAATTGACAGGGAATACAAGTTCGGACTTTGGTGTTTACATATGTGAATAGTTTGGGCCAGTAATATCCAGCTCTTAAGATTTTATAAGCTGTGGATCGCCAAGCATGGTGTCCTCCACACACTCCCTCATGGAACTCATCTATAACCTTTTCAGTTTTGGTCTCGACTAAACATCTTAGTAAGAAACCCAGGGGATCCTTCTAGTATAATTTTTCATCTATGATACAATATTTTATAGCATGTAGCTTCAGTGTCCTAGCTTTATATGGGGTTAGTTCACTAGGACATTGAAGAGTCAATAGGTAAGAAACAATATTGCGGTACCAGACTAAAGAAGAAAACCTGTCTTCTATCTCAACCGTAGGTGTAGAGAAATTGAGGTCATTTATCTCTAGGAAATCCTCGTCTTCTTGCAACTGATTTATTCTGAGTGCCTGCAAGTTTGATTCGGCTAGCAATTTAGCCAGACCTTGGCCTTTAATGAGTTTTGTTGGTTTGAATTCAAGATCGAACTCTTGAATCTTAGCTAGCTATCTGTCTCTTCTCCCATCACTATCTGGCTGAACCAGTATGTCTTTGACAGAGCTTGAAGGAACATAGGCTATGATCTTCGAATGTAATACGTACGTTTTGAAGGCCTTGAGAACCTTTACCATTGTGTAAGCTTGTTTTTCTAGTATATTATATTTCAACTCAACATCTCTCATACTTTTACTGGAAAAAAAATGGGTTGTTCAAAGCCTTCTTCATTTTTCTGTAACAATACAACTGCGATAGTGTGTTTGGAAGTGAAGGAAAAAATCAGAAATTCTTTTGTGTAATCAGGACTTGTCAAGACTGGTGCTTCACTAATAACTTTCTTGATTCGTTGAAAATATGTTTTTCCTTCACTTTTCCACTTCGTCTCACTATTCTTTTTCAAAATATCTGTAATCAGCTTCACAATTTCGGCGAAGTTAGGGATGAATCTTCTCAAGAAATTTATTTTTCCTAAGAAAGATTGAATTTCTTTTACATTTCTAGGAATGTTTATAGTGTCTATTGCTTCAATTCTTTTGGGATCAATTTTTATTCCGTCTTTAGACACTATATGACCTAATATCTTACCTTCTTGCATAGCGAAATGAGATTTTTT
The DNA here is from genome assembly GCA_009831015.1 of Picea engelmannii. Taxonomy (NCBI): domain Eukaryota; kingdom Viridiplantae; phylum Streptophyta; class Pinopsida; order Pinales; family Pinaceae; genus Picea; species Picea engelmannii. The sequence continues at coordinate 169,245 of ML816312.1, read as the reverse complement.
GGGATTGAGGGACAAACCAAATTTATGACATTTCTCGAAAGTTTGCTTTAGGTGCACTGGATGTTCTACATCATATTTTGAAAAAATAGTCAGATCATCGAGATAGATAATAAAAAAATTATCTCTCTCACCCATGAAGGTGATGTGCATGGCTCATTGGAAGGTTGCCCTTGCATTCATCAAGCCGAAAGGCATTTTATCGTACATGAAGGTACCCCAAGGGGTAGTGAAAGCCGTTTTTTCCTTATCATCTTGGTGTATTGCGATCTGATTGTAACCTGAAAAACCATCAATCATCGACATTATGTTAGAACCAACTACTTTCTCTAAAATGTGGCCCATCTTAGGAAATGGGTAATTGTCTTTGAGTGATGATTGGTTCAGGTTTCTAAAATCAACACACAGTCTCATTTCGCCATTTTTCTTTCTTACTGGGACTAAATTAGCCACCCACTCGGAATATCTTAGTGGGACGATGATTTTGGCGTCCAAAAGTTTTTTGACTTCTTTTTCTATTACTGGTAGCAGCATAGGGTTTATCTGTTTGAGTTTCTGTTTAAAAGGCTTGACACCGGGTTTCAAAGGAATTTTATGTTCGATTATAAAAGTATCATAAGTTCTCAATTTGTTGTAAGACCAAGCGAAAATGTCTTTATATTCTCTAAGCAACTCAACGTATTTACTTTTGGTTTCTGGGGACAGGTATTTGGATAGTTTCACCAACCGAGTGTTTTCTTTGGAACCTATGTCACAGTCCTCAACTTCTTCGGGCTGAGGTTTTAAAGTGGATCTTAAAGGGATATCATCTTGATTAAATAACCTTTCCAAGGGAATCATGCCCTTGGGGATCTGGTTATTTTTTAGAACAAGCACTCGATGATTAACGATTTTATCGTGGAATTCTTGGGGGTCTTCCCCTTCCTGCATGATCCAAACAGGATCATTTTGGTTTTCTTGATCGGCATGTGTTTCAGAAAACTCGTCTATTGATTCTAAAAATTTTCCCAGTTGTTCATTGTCCTCAAAAACTTGCCAGTGTTGTATGTTATTGGGTATGGAATGTCGGTGTCTCATTTATATATGGTACTTTAGTTTGAAAGTGGTGGGAGGTGTGAATGTTTAGGCTGCTTTGGATAACACATCAGCCTGTTGGTTTTCAGTTCTTGGAATGTAGTGAACTTTGACAGAGGAGAATAAATTTTTTATCAGATCCCAGAAGCAATTCCTGTAAGACCTCAACCTAGGATGTTTTTCCTGGTACTATCGATTTACCTGTTTTACGGTTAGCTCGGCATCACCAAAGATTTAGAGGTTTTTTATTTTCATTCTCTTAGCGGCTTCTAACCCTAACACTAAGGATTCATACTCGCATACATTATTAGTGTAGTCCACATTCCACTGTAGTCTATATGAAAAGGGGATTATGAATTGATTATCAGGGGCCACAAGGAGTGCCCCAGCTCCGGCTCCAAAGTAGGATGAAGTGTCGTCAAAAAACATCTTCCACACACCATTGATATATACATTTTTTTTAATTTTTTCTTTTTCTTTTTTTTCTTCTATACAAATTTCATCTATACCTAAATCAATATCATCATCAATGGATAAAATACAATTACCTAAATCTTTATCTGCAATATATACAGGGTGGTTATTCGGGTTGCGCAGATCACTTACCGTGAATCCCAACCTAGTTTCTCTGTATAGGCGCGTGAACTGTCCTCCAAAAATTGGAATTGTAGCATATGTCATGTCAAGATGGAGAGATCCTCCAAGCTTGGAACCCCAGGATCTGGATAACAACATACCATATTTGGGAGGGATATCGACGACTACTACGTCCATGAGAATGCTTTTCATAGGTATTTGTGCTAGATTTACCACCAAGTATTTAATCATGCCTATACATTTAACTTTTCTTGAATCGAATGAATATAAATCTCCATAAGGCTTAGTGATTTCGAGACCCAATTTATCCATAATGGCTTTAGGCATTACATTGTGGGATGCTCCAGAATCGAGCATACAGTTATGGAGTAGTTGGTCGAACAAGGTTAACGTGATATAGAAGGGGGAAACAATGTCTTTGGCGCCTTCAAAATGTGGACCAAAAACTATGTTCGACTTGTCATCTTCTAAGTTAATGACATTGGCTTGGCTTTCATCTTCTGAAAAACTAATCATCTTGGCAATTTGTTTTCTGTAGATTGGGTTTTTTTCTAGCTCGACAAGAGGTATGGGGATCTTGATTTTATTGATTTCATTTTCCAGATTAAAATTCCCCAAAATTTTGTCGTTCTCTATAGTTTGGGCTTCGATCCCCTTCTTATCAGCTTTCTTTTGTGGTGAAGGTTTTGTTTCAGTTGCAGGAGATTTCTCTTTCTATGTTTTGACTGTGGGTGTTTCAGCTGACTTAGTCTTGGTAGGCTGTGTGTCTGTGATGTTAGTTTTTTTAGTCTGCTTTTCAACTTTTTTTGAAACCGTCTCGTCTGTCTCACCCCTTGACAAGATATTTTTCATTTGGGTGATTGTGAGACTCCTATTTCTAGGCCCTAGATTGTACTTCTGGTGAAGCTCGACCATTATACCATCTGCAATACCCTGGTAGGTCAAATCTTCAAAAGTACTGTTGTTTATGTCATTTTCCAATCTATTTTCTTTATTTAAGGATTTTTCATAATCTTTTCTCGATAAATAGGGTTGTGGATCATCATCGCCCAGATTGTTTATATCTTCCTCTAATTCCTCAAAATATTCTAAGTCTTCCTCTCCAATGAAGTTTTCACTCTTGAAGGGGGTTGGGATTTTTTGATCCTCATTCTTAATCTGTCTTATGGGGCTTGAGGATTGGGATTCCTTCTGAAATCATTTCTGGGAAAATGGTCATTTTTTGTTTCATCTAATTCCATTTTTGAAATCTTATTAGACAGTTCTTTAATTATTCTAGCCATGTCGTCCATTTTGTCTCCTGATGATCTTCTTGATCCAGAAGATCCTACTTGTTCTATGTACCTTCTGGTTTCTTTGTTTCCAGTTTCCGTTTTGGCTTTTAGCTTTCCTGAAGCCATCATGTTTGATTCAATTTCTAGGGCATCGTCTTTCACCTTGGTGAGCTCTACTGATCTCCTCTCTCTTAATAGTAGGGAGAAATCAGGGTTGAAAGCTCCAGTGAAAGTTACTTTCGCTGCAGGCTGAGAAGGTTTGACCTCGATGGGAATTTTATTATACAATTTATTAAACCTTTGGGTGAACAAGAGAACTGATTCATAATTTTTCTTTCTAAGAGCCCCGAATTCAGTCAGATAATAGAGGTGATCTTTCCTTTCTCCCAATTTTCTGATGAAAGCACTTTCAAGTTCATCGTATGACCTTAAATATCCCGCTACTAAGCCTCAAAACCAGGTTTTGACTTTCCCTTCGAAATTTTGTACTAAGATTCAGGAGTAGACATATTTGTGTTCAAGTCCTAGGATATCAACAAATTGGTCAAAGAAATTGATGTGCTCTTGTGCGGTTAAATCGCCTTCCCCTGTGAATTTTGGGATATTTTTCATGTAATTTTCTGGAAGGTCATGTAGGGGAACTGGAAGGACAAGAGGGGAATATCTGGAAACCACCTTGACAAAAATTATAGGGAGTGGTAATTGGACACTTGTTGCTCCTCCTGCGGCACCACCTACAACACCGCCTCTAGCCCCTGCACCTCTGTGCGCAACCATTGATGGATTTAAGGCTGAAACTCAGAGTGTATGAGGAGAAAGCTCACAGAAGCTTGGTAAATTTTGGGTTGTGCTTGAATGTGACATAAATGTTGTGGGGAAATGATCGTCAAGGCACAGGAAACTGGAGAAATAAGGCCTAAGATAAAAATAACTTGTTTCTCCAGACTCATAAGACGAATATATCGAAGAATCAACGGGGGTTAAATAAGGATACACAGGGCATTCGTCAGAGTGCTTGGTAGTAGGAGTGTGCACTTCAGGAAGAGAGAACATATCTATTGAAAGGGGGAGGGAGACAGATCTCTCAAGTATTGCTCTGACGTTCGACTGTGTAGAATTAGGTTGACAGATGGTATGTGTCGGTGAAATGATTTGTCTAAGGGATCTTCGTGATTTTAAAGTATTTTTTGGATCAGAAACTGACGAGGTCTGTCTGTCATCTAGGTTCTTTCTGGTGTTCTTTAAACTAAAATATAGTTTACTTATCGTGGAGTCGCCAAGTGAAAGATAAAAGTAGCCTTTGAAGGTTTTTCAATCTTTGTTCACTATCAAAGAAAGAAAGTGTCAATGTCGTTCTTCCCAGGGAAAGAATTTGTTTCTTCGTCCCTGGAAACAACGCCAAAAAGATGTTGTTCCTAAGTTTATACTTTAAGGCTCTAAAGTGTACCATCAAGGCATCCGGAAAGGTAGAGATAGTTAATGGGTAAAAAGACCAGTTTAAAGGAAAGCGAGATCAAATTTGGTTCCTTAATTGTCTTCGTCTAGCTTCCCATTGTTCTTGGATGCTAATATCCCTTTCAATCACGACCCATGAATGTTCAAGTTCTACCCATGTACTTGTTGTTTGTAAGATGGTATTGAATAGGTTTAACACAATTCTTGTTTGATCTGATAGACCGGGTTCTATATTAGGCTGTCTGGTAACTGGAACAATCATGAAAGCTAAGAGTTTCCTTTTTGTAAGTCAAAATTATTTTCAAGGGTCGCAAATTTCTGGTTTGAATTAATAAAAATAAAACTCCCACACTATGAATCAATAGTATAATAGAAATAAAGGTCGTTTCTAGTATCTGAGTCAAATTTAATGGAGACGGTGCATGGAATGAAGAAAGAAAAAGAAACATATAGTTTTATAACAAATGTGAGGCATCAATTGAAGAGGAATCTCACTTTACGCTAATAGAATAAAGAGAGATGATAACTTTGAATAAATATACAATTTTATAATTCTAAAACATTCATAGGTCTTATATCCGTTGATAGATGATACAGAGGAAAAACTGCAAACGGTTAGATAATCTGATTGTTCAATCACCACAATAGAGGTTGCATCATGAAAGCATTCATCGAAGGTATGAAATAAAAGATGGAATGACAGAGAAACACATAACTCAGGCTTGACAAGATCTGGAATCTTCAATCTGTATTGTATTAATTCTGGCAAAATGAAATTTTCTCTTTACAATCCCCTCCAGAAAAAGCCTCGTCTTAGTCATGAAAAGTTATATTTATACAAAACTACCAATCCTAAGATGGTTGGTGATTTCCTAATTCCTAGTGACTAACTATTTGTTAAAAATAGATCAGAAACCATTTGCATGAACTTCTCCATTTTTCTGCTTTCTTGGAAGTAAAGATCTTCCAAATGATACTTTTACTTTGTTGATGACTCTCCTTCTTTTGATCCAATATATTCAATGCATCTCTCCAGGAACTGTGTAAAATTTATGGGGGGTTCTGGAAGGTCCTTCGCTTCGAACAGATAAGCCTTTCTTTGTATCTTGGAGAGACGGTGTTCAACTCCTTTATCTGCAAACTTTATCGACTGTATTTTTAAGTTGGGCTCGACTAAAAACCTTTCTATTAGGGTGACATCCATTTCTCTTAGTTGTGAAATTTCTATTTGAATTTCACTCAAATTTTCTCTAAAATTTAATTGAAGTCTTACAATATTAATTTGTCCCAGAAGTCTTGTACAATTGCCTTTTCCAATGTTTAATGACCTTTTGTCTAAGAGATCAAAAAATTCTTCGTAGTCATCTCTGATTTCCTTGACTATTCTTTTTTTTTCCAGTTATGTTGGTTTCCCATAGCTTGAGCATGATGTCGCCTCTGATTTGCTTTGTGGATGATATTTTCATAGTTTTGGATGTCTCTTCACTTGTCGAATGTATGATTGCATTTTGGAGAGTAACCCTTTCTTCTTTGGCTTCTTTTTCCTTCGGGATAATATTATCAAAGCCATTATCTACTTCTTGAAAGTAACTCTGAATAATATCTATCCTGGAAATCAATTTCTGTTGTTCAACTTCTATTTTTGAATACACTTCTAGTGATTGGGCCTGGAAAGATTTCAGATCTATGACCTGAACTTCCATCAAATTTACCCTAGCCTGTAACTGTTCTGCATGATCCTTTTTCTAAGAAACCTCCACCTGACTTTATTGTATCTTCTGGTTCATTTCGTCCAGGCTTAATTTGAGTAATTGAATTTCTAGCCTTTCGGTAGCCCTGGTATGCTCCAAGATTTTACTCACCTCTTCTCCGTTGTTCTCCTCCTCATTCTTTAACTGATCTTGTAATTGAGTTATCATGTTATTACTCTTCTTTATCCTTGTTCTCATGTTTCCCATGGTAAAAAAAATTGTCGTTGCCATGTCTCCCATGGAACCTGTGTTGATTAAGGTTGGTTGTCATTGATGTCAACCCTTGAAGAAAGAACCGTAGCAAAAAGTTTTGGGTAATGGACCCAATAGTGTTTGATGTAAATATGACTCATTATTGTTTTGTCATGGTTGATAAGAAGTAAATATGTATGAACTCCAAAGTGGTCCCCTTATGGTGAAATCCCTCACAGAAAGACGCTTTGTGGAGTAAGAGAACCCGTGCTTAATTATGGAATAATGAGATGGAGGAAAGTGAATTTGTCAAGGAAAATATCCTATATGGATAGTTCTTGTCATTTCATTTCCGGTGGTATGTGGAACGTCACATAATTCCTCATGGTTAGAGAGTTATGGTCATGAGAAGTTGGAGACCCCAGGTTTGGGTAATGGACCCAAGTTTGTTTGATGGGTAATGGTATGAGTTATGATATATTTTCCGATAATACTATTCTATATGGATAGTACATGTCATGCCATTTATGTTGGTATGTAGAACGTCACATAACACCTCACGGTTTAAGAGTTATGGCCTTACGAAGTTGGAGGACCCTCATATGTCATCTAGAAGCCCCAAAAGGTCAAAGTAATCAAAGTGGTTTAAGAGATTTTAAAAGGTAAATAATAAAGTGAAGTGATGAGTGTATTATATTTAAAAGTGAATACAAAATAAATTATTTCAATAATAATTTTAATGGAGAAATTAGAAGTGGACCCAACCCTAAACTAAGGAAAGTGGGGCCAAGTGACCTAGAATATGTTTTTAAGGAAGCTACTTGGAGAGTATAAATAAGAGGAAAGGCTCTCTCATTTGAATAAAACTTGAGAATATTGAATATCTATAGGTTTATGAGGTTTACAAATGATATCTAAGCCGAAATTCTGAGGAAAGTGAAGAAAAGAAGGCCGAAATGCAAGGAAGGATAAATTATTTTGATGGTGCTTTCTAAGGTATGTTATTTTCAGGTCATCTCACCATTTTCACTATAACATTTTTTCTATAATGATTCAGATCCTGAAATTTCTATGCAAGTGAGAAAACATATCCAAGTATATGTGGTTAAAAATTCAGCTTGTGGGTCGTTGTATTTTGGGAGTTACACTCTGTGGAAAATAGGGTTTGTGGCCAGTCCTG
>ML816312.1:135402-153830 GCA_009831015.1 Picea engelmannii | reverse complement strand
TTGATGCACTTGTTTATGGTATAGGTTGATTACAGGTTGGTGCATGGTTGATGCACTTGTTTATGGTATAGGTTGATTACAGGTTGGTGCATGGTTGATGCACTTGTTTATGGTACAGGTTGATTACAGGTTGGTGCATGGTTTATGCACTTGTTTATGGTATTGGTTGATTACAGGTTGATGCATGGTTCAGACTTATTGGTACAGGTTTACAACAATTTATCTCACAGTGATAGTGTGACAGTGGTTCCATCATTCTACTTCTACTTCAGGGTGGTAGGACGGGGCAAGGACAGGTGGTTGTATCCACCTTCCAGTTGTAGCCGGAGAACATTGGGGTATGTAGTCTCCTTCTGGTTGTAGCCAGAGATTTGGGGAGTTGGATCTTCCCTCAGGTTGTAGCCTGAGAAACTAGGGGGTTGGAGCCTCCTTCCAGTTGCAGTTGGAAAACAAAGGAAGTTGGTGCTTCCAATGAATGTAATTCTTCAAGACATATAAGAAAAAACATTCCGTGTTTTTTTCCCGATTTGGGTTTCCATGTAAAACACTGGTATACTGTGTGTGTGTATGATTGTTCATTTGTTCATTGCTTATTTACTCTGCAATTATTGGATAATAATGCTTCATTGATATATCACTTGGATTATATGGTTAAGAGGGATTAAATTGATCTATTACTGATTCACCCCCCCTCTCAGTACTCCAACAACTTTCTATCTCTATAGCGAAATCCTCCTCCTCCAAATTTTGTCCACCTATCAAGACTTTATGCTTTTTTACCATACTCCCCTCCTTCATATGCATCTATTGTTTCAAGACAACCTTCCTTTTTCTGCTGAAAAAATAATTAGAAGGAGGAGTCTCATCTATGGAGATAGAGGTGAGGTCATCAACAAATAGAGCTCCTGTCTGTGGGAATCTAGAAGCGGCATAGATGATTTTAGGGGCTAAATTTCGCTCATGGGCTAATTTTCCATGGTTTTTCCAAAAATGAGATTTGCTATTTTAAAAATGATTCGCCCAAATTATATAGGATAACATTATTTTACCTCACAAATCGCCAAAATTTTATAAAAACTTTAAAAAATCCTTAGAAATTTGAATATTTTTACAAAAATATTGCCAAACATTTATAATTGGCATATGAAGGATTAGTAATATTCGCCAAGGTTTCTATATTTTAAAATAAATTTCCATCCTTAAAATCATCCCTGAGAAGCGGACTGTAAGGGGGTTAAGGAAGCTATGGGACTTCCTAGCTCTGTAGATCCTTTCCCTCCTATTTCCTTAGGTGTATTGACATCAAAACTAGGTGATGAAGGGGGAGTAAGCTTATTGGACTTGGGAGGTCTCCTAGACCTCTTCTCTGCTTCGGTCTCTGAGTTTTTTGTCTGTAAGGTCTCTTTGTTTTGTGGGGGCCTTTCCGTATCCTATGGGACTTTTTCGGGATTTCCCTTCTTCTGTGCTTCCTGTTCAAAGCCTGGGGAAACATTTTATTGCTCCTGGGGGAGGGTGATTTCTTATCCTTGCAATAATTTGGGCATACCACTCCATCTATGCTTCTGAAAGGTCTGAAAGCTAGCTTGCAGGTCGGACGACAGGGTTTGTACTCATTCTAACACGTCTTTATAAGTCTTAGTCCCTTTAAACATGCCATCCCAAGGGGAATCCTCATGTTCATATGCTTTCATATTGCAGTGTATCAAGTGTTTGTTCACTAGTTGATAAGGGTCGTGCCTTTTGTACTCAATATTTAACAATTTGACTTCTTTGAGTGCTTCTGCTTCCACCTTGGAATGACCCAAGTTTTGTAATGAAAATTTCCTAATGTGCATAGGGAAGATTGGCCAGGACTTATTTTGAGCTTCCTTTAGCTCTATTTCTATACCGCCTTTCACTATTTAGTGTGCTACTTCCCTACACACCAGTTTGTCCGGGAGGAATTTTGGAAGCGCATGAGGGGGGATTGAGCACCCATAAACCCTGATGTAGGAGAAGCTTTCTTCAATGAACCAGTCGGCTATTTACTTGAGGTTTTTTGAAACTGTTTCAGAAATGTGAGGAGGGTCACAGCCTAAAAACATTTTATGCATTGGTATTACCATGAAATGACAAATTTTGTAAAATGATTTTTTTGCGTTTTCTTCCCACAACTCAAAGTGATACTCGTGAATGGGTTCGAGGCAGGTTATGTTCCAACTCCAATTCATCAGGGGGAATGGAGTCATAAAAAAAATTGTGTCCATGATGTATGCTGACATGTAAAAGGCCACTGGTTTACCTCGGGATCTTGTAGCTTTGTAATATGAAACCTCTTTGGCTATGTTATCGGATAAAATCTTGCTCCAGTTGAAACTATATCCTTCTGATGCTTCCTGTAAAAAGGGCACCCATTCTGCGGGGAAATAACAGGGATTCTTTTTGCCGAAGAGTCTGCACAACATCATGGCTATATAAACAATGTACTCATTCAAAGAAGCTGTGGCATAAATTCCATGGGTATCGTCCCTAAATTTGGATGGACATCTCCACCAGCCTTTGATTAAATCAGGGTAAGTTTGGTTTGCCTCAGTACATTCCTTTCTCTGAAATTGAGCTATAAATTTGGCATTGTAAATGTATTTAGGATTGGGTAAGAGTTTGTACATAACCTAGATATGTTCAGGTCTGAATGAGCCAATAATGACTGCTTGATCATTTAAAATGCTTCTCATTGGAATATCAATATTATCTAAAGCCCAACCGATCATGTCGGTGTACGTCATGAGCCATGGGTGTGCTGCAATCTTGTGAAGTTTTGATTCTACTATGCCCCGAAGGTGATTCTCGAAATCATTAGGGGAATTTTTGATCTCGTAGTCCAGATTTTCATAGATTTGTCTCCAAGATTTGATCGATTCAATAGCATGTGGCATGGTGTCGGATATGACATCTCCCTCTGGGATGGAAATCTCAGTTGTATCTTCACTCTTCTTGGGTCCCTTCTTTGGTGCCATAACTTTCGTATTGGAACGAAAAACCTGTCACAGAATAGAGGTGTATAAGCTCAGCTAGATGTGACTTACTCCTGATAGAAAGAACAAGAATAAGGTTCAAAACACAGACCTTTAACTTTCCTTTAACTCATTTTATGGTGAAAGTACTGACGCAACTACCAAGAATTTAATACCTTTAATGTAGATAATATTTCTGAGATACGCATTTGTGTCACATAAATCACCAGCTATCCATTATTAATATGGCCGTATTTCGGTGATTCTAAAATCAAAATTTGAAAGATCTCGTTCAACGGAACCCGAAAAATGAAAATACCTAAGAAGTTTAATTACCATTAATTGTGTTTTTAAAACGAAGTTAGTTCATTTTTAAACATTGATTTTGAGTCAAGATTTCGCGTTTTGGGGATCTTGCTTACACGAGGTATGTCACCACTAAACCCCGAATCCCGAAATCGCGATGAGATTAGTTTAGGCCTTAGCTTTGGTATTGAGTCGTGACTTCGCGTTTCATAGTTTCGTGGATCTCGCTTACACGAGGTATGTCGCCACTAAACCCCGAATTCCAAAATCGCGATGAGATTAGTTTAGGCCTTAAATTTGGTATTAGTAATTTCATTAATCAGGATCAATAACTAACTTCCATTTTTTTCGGGAAATCAGGGATCGGGATTTCACAATTCGCAATGTATTGAAAACGTATTATTCTGAGTGAACCCGAATCCCGAAAGGTTAAAAGATTGTTAATTAAATCCTTTAGGGTTTTAATTTATCGTATTAAAAGTACTTTACAGAACATGCGTCGAGACTTTAAAAATACTTGAGCTTTCTGCCTTTTATTATTAAAAAATAAAGCCATTTCGGGATTTCGGTACCAGGCTTTTGGGACTGATAGCGAGGATTATACCTTATGAAAATCTGAATCCCGGAAAAGAAAAGTTTTAGTCTTAGAGATAAAAAATTTAAGACCTGGTTTCAACAGAGTTGATACTGGTCATTGTTATCGCACAAACTATCGCTTGGGAAAAGCCAACCACAAGCGTCACTAGTGCGACACAACTATGAGTATCTATCCATTGCCACCTTAGATAAATACTCCCCTGTCTTTAATGATGAGATGACTCAAGACAAGGGGGGTTTCCTGGGTGACCTTAAGGGAACCAATGGAAAAACGTTGAGGGTTTGCACGGATCCCTATGTTGGTCACAATATGAAGAGTTCTAGGGTCTTGGAAGACATTCTTTGAGATTGAAAGAAAGTTGCAAATTAAAATGTACCTGCAAAAAAATGTTAATCCAACAATATCCAATTCATAAGAACATGTGTTTCCTCTTAAGAGGTCACAAGTTCAAATTTATATGGGGGTAGGGTATGTATACCTCCATATACTTTACCAGTCAAATCGTTCGGCGGAGGGGGGTCCCTTGTCCCACAAACAAGGGGGTCTCATACACCAATTTGGTGTGGCTTGGCCATGACCTTAAAAATAGATTATTATTATCATAAAATATCCCCAAGAACACTAGAGAGAAAAAAAATAAGCCTTGTTGTAGAAAAAATATGCAAACTGTAAATTTCAAACCAACAATGAAATAGTAATGACAACTGTAAAATTAACCACTAGAAATCAACAAGATGATCACCAATTAATTGCTCTAAACTAGTGAATGATTTAGAAATACTTTAGGACTAGTTCCAGTGGTTAGATAAGCCATTAAAGATAACTTATCAACAATTAGTATTCATCCTTATATGACTATAGAAAAATTTTCCTACATCGACAATAATCCACCGTCAAAACCAACAAGTAATAATGCCAAAATATAGCCCTCAACAAGTATATTAAATTGCACTATTAGATCATTAAATTCCACGATGAATTAGTTAATATGAGAGAGTGTAAAGAGGAATTTTTTTAAGCCCTAATTTATTACAACAATAATAATAATTCAGCAAAACAAGATTCCCTTAGCCAAGAGAGTAGATAGGAGCATGTATAATCTAACCCAAACTTTATCAATTTCAATCCCTCAATTTTCATGTTTATCAATGCAACAATTTACGTTCTCCAGTTTCACTAGTGTCTTTTTATTGGGTGAATGGAGTCTATTTTTTTAATAATAGGTTAAGAAACAATCACGTGAGGATTATTATTGAGAGTTAGACCCTTATAATACCCAAGAAAACTATTTCTTTCCAAATCGTTTAGCCTAGAAATCAAGATGAACTAGGGCTTGAAAACCTTCTAGGGGTGTAAACCCTCTTACTCCATAGAGGAAATATACCCTATCCAATCCTTGAAACAAGGGTGTAAGCCATTTTACTCCTTTTGTAAAACCTTGTAGTCCTTCAATAGCAAAGAAGAAGAATTGTTTTTGGAGGGTGTAACCCCATTTACTCCTCCTAGGGTTTAAAATATTTCCTTGAATTTAAAACAAGCAAGATAATAGGTTGCATAAATTACTCACCGAATCCAAGAGAAAGCATGCAAGAAACCCTTACTACCAAATATTATCCAAGGATTTTCCAAGAAACACCATCAAGAGAAAAATGCTAGCCTTTAAATGCTCCAAAAACGAGTCTTTGTGCCATTGCACTAGAAAAATGAGAGGTCAAAATTTTCAAGAGAGTGGAATTTCTCTACTCGTGATGATTTCTTTCCAAATTAAAATGAATTAATTCTATTTATAGAGGAAACCCAAGTCTAATTTGTCCAAATTTACAATTAAAACCTTAATTTCAGGTCAAAACTAGAGTTACAATGCTTAATCGACAAGTTGATTTTCTCTTTTTGCCCAGATAAGCTACAAAATGATGAAAAATAACAAAATAATGGCATGCAATCCCATAAATATCCTCTCCAAGGTGGCACGTGTGAATATAATCCTCCCAAGACTAGGATGCCATGCTACAAAGTTGCCACATCATCCCCAAATCAAGTAAAAGAGTGGGGGTACAATCCCACAACACCACCAAGTGAACTAAACATGATAAATGACCCCTCAAAAGTGTGATTTCATGCTAGAAAAGGGGAACATTTTGGAATAGGAGGGTGACATCACCTCTTCTTCGTGGTTCTGAGCCTCGTTCATGTGCTAGAGACATCATCCAAGGTGTAACACTCATCATCCTAGGCCTCCAATGTGTGGGGCACAACATCCATGAAATGGGATTTCATGCCCCTATGAAGGTACAAGTGACTTAGTTCCTTCATGAATGAATTTCATCAGGAAAGGTCCTGTAAAGAAAAGAAAATATTCCCTCCAAGGGTCCACAATTCATATGAATCATGATAAGTAAGCCACATTTAATAAAAGAGCCACCCAAACAAGTGCATTAAATCTCCCCTTTTCAAATTAAAAAAATGCTCAAAGACCTTATAAATTTGCCAAATTTAGGTAGGGGAGGGGTGTCATGGTGTCCTATTGGGTAGGCCAATCACCAAGTCAAGGAATGTTTCCCAGGAAGACCCTCTCTAGATCATGTAATGAGTAAGAGGTGGATTTCAAAAATACTCTTGGGCTTGGGGTTATTGACATATTAAGGGATAATATTGTCTCATCTATGGGTGCCTTTGTTGAGGGTGCATTGTTGCATCCCTTCTTTTGCAATGCAACATTTTTCCAAGCCCTTTATTTTCCTTTATATTTTTAAAATCCAAACATTGAGTGATATGTGCAAATGGAAATAAAAGATCATTTCAATTCCACTTTAAGTTAGAGCACATTGGGTGATATATGCAAATGGAAATAAAAGAACATTGCAATGCACTCCCCCTTCAAGTGAGACACTTTTGGTTTATTTTCTTTTAAAAGTCCTTTATCTTTTTAGAGAAGTGTTTCATGGATCTCAAGACCTTAGGGAGAGCATCAAGAAGGATGGACTATGGATTTTTATTTTTATAGTGTTAGTTGCAACACCTCTGGGACTTCATCCCCTTCTTCCCATGAAATGAGGTACAAACCCTTCTTGGGGTCAATGAACCCGAAAACACAAAAGATGAGGAAATGAAGGGGAAGAAGTGCGGAAAGTGGTAAGTATGAGTGGAAATTGTACAATGACCCTTCAAGGATACCTCCCAATAGAAACCATATTCCTGAGGGTGGCCAACTGACTAGGATACCATGACAACCACCAAGGTGAAATAAGACAAAATTTATATTTTCCAAGAAAACGTTCCATAATCAAGAAAGGACTCTTTGCAACATGATTAAATACCTCAAATATAAAAGTGACACTCACCATGAGACTAGACTTGTTACCTCATGAAGCAATACCTACTTTCTTTTGTAGCCAAATCGGTGTAGCAGATGCTTCTCTACTATTTGCGATGAGTGGTGATGCATGGTGGAGAGGAGGGGCTTTGCCTACTCAATGTGGGCTCTCCTAGTCAATCTAGCCCTCGACACTCCATGTCTTCTACCTATGGGCCTCGAGACATAATCTCCTTAGTTAGCACTAAGCTGGGGGGGTAACATATGGATCCTACATGGGGACATGTGCTCACCATAGAGCGCATATGAACCTTGACACATCCTGGTATGATATGTTCCAACACACACTTAAACAAACATTATAGAATCAGAGGGTGGAAAACTCACCCTTTCATTCATATAATAAAAACCTCAAAACTTCAAAATTGACAACTATAATATTTCTTAAAATTTATTTTTTTTGTATTTTTCAAAAACTTCTAAATAACATGTAATCATGAACACTCGATTCACACAAATATATAACAACAACTATGCATAGATGCATGACAAGCGACATGTAAATTAAATCATATATTCAAAATGAAGGAAAATGCAACTAGTCTACCATGACATGAATATGCAAGATATAGTACAAATGCAGTGTATAAATGCAAGGATGACCTACCTATTTACTTGGGGCCAAGGCCCTAACGTCAGCTGAAATCGTACAACTAGAAAATCCACTTGAGCATATCATCCAACTGCCTTCCCTTGTGCTTAATTATAAACCATTTCAAATATAATCCAATCACGACATGATGATGAGTATAAATAAATGTATAATGAATATCAAAATGCAACTTGTGGAGGTGGAAGGGAGGGACAAAATCATGCTAGAAAGAATGGCCATAAGCTCGATCCATTCATCTCTGAATCAAAATACTAGGTATAGATGACGCCTCATCCTCTTCGTCACTCACAATCCTTGAAAGGTGAGAGGAGATGAGAGATTCGAAGAAAACCCTCTGATTTCCCTAAGAAAAAGGTAAAAGGTAAGGAACAAACTCAAGTCTAGAGGAAAAAACCTTCCTAATACTCAAAACATGTTGCTTCTTCCTATGTGTCTCTATATCCATGTATAATGCCCCAAGCTTAGGACAATGTTGCTTTTTAGTATGAGTTTTTAACTGATCTGGGATGACCATGACCTCTTGTTCATCAGAATTTGAGCATGGAGGTGGTTGGAAATCTTCATCATATAAAAAATCTGAGTGCTCGAAAGGATAACTACCAAGGTATGGCTAGAGATTAACATAAGTGTAGTGGAAAAATCGATCCCCTGGTGGATGAAAAAAATGTGACTATATCATCATTAGGTTTCCAAATATCTTGATCATCCATGTATGGAAAGCAATCTTCCAAAGGAAATATTTATGCATTCTTTATCTAGAAGTTTCCCTCTATGTCGCAGATGGGATCTCTATCAAAACCAAAAAAACCAATATCCCATTTGTTGATGTTTGGACAACATCAGGAAGACATTCTCTTAGATTAATAATTAATAATATAATTATTGATTATTAAATACTATATATAATAAGTACATAATAATAATAACTAGTTATTTATTATCCAAGGGACGCATCCTTTCATGGATGGTCACCATATGGTCTCTATATATAGAACACTCATCATTGTAATAATATATCGATAATATCTCATATGAAGAGAAACATGGTATTAGAGCAGGATGAGCTTGACTCCTTCACACGAGGGCCTAGGAAAATGAGAGTAGAGTAAAATGTTGGGAGTGTTAAATTTATGGGGTTGTTGCAATCTCTATGTACAACATATTTACTTTTTACTCCTACCTAAATTATAGAAAGAATTCCATAAATTATGGTGGGCAATAATTTCTAGTAAAAACGTCTAATTACCTAAATATGAGTAATGTAATGCATATTTACTTCTACCTATATTTATGCAGCGTGAATTATGGATGAACAACTTAACAAAGTTAAATACTATGTTATAATAACTAGCTCACTAGCCTATGAAACATAACATATACAAAAGGGCTCGTTGGCCTCACAATCTTGCACACTTAATGTGTTATGTGTGGTATCCTAGAATGTGCACACTTCATCATTTCACTGCGCGATACATGCATGCACTATGCCATGAAAGGTGAATACAAAATGATGTCAGACAACTCACCAACTTAAGTACATTTTCATTTACATTACAATTGGGTTCGGCCTAGGGGATGTTACAATCCCCTCCCCTTATTTATGCACTGTCCTCAGTGCATCATGTACCCATATACAACAAAATTTCAAAAAGATGCAGGTATGTTGCCCGCATTTCATCCTCATGCTCCCAAGTAGCGTCCTCAGGACCGTACCAAGTCCATTGGACCTTTACAAGCCCTATGGCTCGATTTCAGAGTTGTTTGATTTTCCAGTCCAGAATGTGCACCGGATGCACTTGGAAAACGCCTTCTTCCTCCACCTGAATCACATTGCAATCAATAACATGATTAGCATCAAGTATATATTTCTTGAGAAAAGATACATGGAATACATTATGAATAGACATAGATGCAGACAATGCAATCATATAAGCCACTGGACCAATCCTCTCTAGGATTTCAAATTGCCCACAATAGCGAGCTTCCAACTTTGAACAATTTCTCAATTTCATGGAACTTATATTGGCTTTCACTTTCAATTATACATGATCACCCACTTTAAATTCCCTGTGAGTTCTGCCCTTATCATCATAATTTTTCTTCTTGTCTTGGGCAACCTTTAATTTTTTTATTTTTTTTATCATTTTCTCCTCCATTTCCCTGATCAAATTTGGCCCAACCACTACTCTGTCTGCTGGGTTATACCAACTTACTGTTGTGTTTCACTTTCTGCCATAAAGTGCCTCAAATGGGCTCATCTTTAGAGATGCTTGGTACCCATTGTTCTAAGAAAAATCTACCAAGTGTAGGTAGTCTTCCCATTTTGATGGTTTATCCATCACATACATCCTCAACATATCTTCAATCACTTGATTCACCCTCTCTGTTTTCCCATCTGATTCTAGATGATAAGTTGTACTAAAATTCAAATTTGTTCCAAATCCATTAAATAATCCTTTCCAAAATTTTGAGGTAAATTTTGGATCTCTGTTAGACACAATTGTCTTGGATATGCCATGTAATCTAGCAATTTATTTCATATAAACATCAACAATATTCATTGCTTTGTGAGTGAGCTTAACTGGAACAAAATGGGCATCTTTAGTAAGCTTATCCACCACTACCATGATAGAATCATGTTGCTTGTTTGTTCTGGGCAGTTTAGTGATGAAATCCATTGTTACAACTTCTCATTTCCACTCAAGAATGGGTAATGGTTGTAGCAAACCAACTGGATGTCTATGCTCAACCTTTACTTTTTGACATTCCAAACATATGGAAATAAAATCAGCAACCTCTTTCTTCATGCCTGGCCAATAATATTAGCTCTTGACAGCTGCAATAGTTTTTTGATATCCTGGGTCCCCAACATAATTCACATTATGCATTTCTCTCAATATCAGATTTTTCAATTCTTGAGAATTTGGTACATAAACTCTGCCCCTGTACATGATAATTTCATCATTATCTAGCTTGTATTCCTCAATTTTCTATTGCAAAATACCTTGCTGTAATTTTTCCACTAATTCCTTGTATTGAAAATATGATTTGACAACCTATGTAATTTTGTATTTCAAATATGATTGGTACATGCTAATGGTTGTAGCATGCAATTCATGCACTCTTCTGCTGAGTGCATCAGCCACTTTGTTCTCTTTCCCTTTGATATTCTTTATATCAAAGTCATATTCACTTAAAATCTCTAACCATCTTCTTTGCCTAGAATTTAGAGTTGGCTGATCAAATAAATATTTCAAACCATTATGGTTTGTTCTCAACTCAAATATTTTTCCCATGAGGTAGTGTCTCCATTTCCTCAAGGCATGCACTATGGCTTCCAACTCCAAATCATGAGTGGCATAGTGTCTTTCATGCTCCTTAAACTTCCTTGATTTATAACATATAACAAACCCATTTTGACTAAGGACTCCACCATGTCCCTCTTTACATGCATTTGTGAATACAATGAAGTCTTCATTTGGGTGTGAAATCCTTAGTATTGGAGCACTTGTTAATAATTGTTTCAAGTGTTGGAAACTCTTTTCACAATCCAATGTCCACTAAAACTTCACACCTTTTATTTGAAAGGAAGTGATTAGGTGTGCAATCTTTGAAAATACTTCAATAAATCTCCTGTAGTAGCCTGTAAGGCCCATGAATGATCTTACTTCTGTCGCATTCCTTGGCACTGACCATTCTCTAATGGCTTCTATCTTCTCATGATCCACTGCTATCCCATCCTTTGAAATGATATGCCCCAAATAATGAATTTGCTTCTGATAAAATGATCACTTGCTCAACTTGGCATACAACTGATGCTCCCTTAATACTTGCAACACCATCCTCAAATGATGCACATGCTCTTCTTCTGACATGGAATATACAATAATGTCATCCAAAAAGGCAATGACAAACTTGTCTAAATATTCTTGGAAAACACCATTCATTAAGCACATGAAAACAACTGGTGCATTTGACAACCCAAATGGCACCACTGTGAACTCATAATGACCATACCTTGTACTAAAGGCATTCTTGTTGATATATTCCTCTTTAATCCTTACCTGATGGTATCATGAACTGAGATCTATCTTTGAAAATATCTTTGCATCCTTCAATTGATCAAAAAGATCATCAATCCTTGGCAGCGGATACTTGTTCTTAACAATCACTTTATTCAACTGTCTGAAATCAATGCATAGTCTTAATGTTCCATCATTTTTCTTTACAAACAATATTGGGGCACCCCAAGGTGACACACTTGGGATTATATACCCCTTCTTCAGAAGTTCTTCAGGTTTCATTTGCAACTCCTTCAACTCTGGTGTACTCATTCTATAAGGAGTCTTTGACACTAGAGCTGCTCTCGGTATTAAATTTATAGAGAAATCAATATCTCTCTTTCGGTGTAGTCTTGGTACCTCCTTGAAAACATCTTCAAATTCTCCCAGGATTGCATAATATTCCAAATTTGGCTTCTTATCTTTAGGTGTCTCTTCCATGTGAACTGCAAATAATTGACACCCTTTCCTGTAACATTTATTCAGCTGCAATGTTGAAATTTCTCTGATGGTTACTGCCCTGGGAATCCTTCCTTAGGGTCCCTTCCTCATCCAAGAAAGTAAATGCCTTGTTATGACAATCTAGGATAGCATGATGTTGGTCTAACCAATCCATCCCAATTAGATAGTCATAGGAACCTAAAGGCAAGATGTTCAAATCTGCCCTCGTGTTCAGTCCATTCATGTCCATAAGACACGACTTAACCATCTCATTAACTTTTCTTTTGGCTCCTGTAGCCAGCTGCACCAACCAAGATTTCCCATGCTTGCTTCTTGGAAAATGCAAAATTTCCACCATCTTAGGATCTATATAAATATGACTAGCTCCTAAATCAATTAAAATAGCAATGGCCTGGTTGTTGACAATACCTTCCACTTCAATCATATGTGACTAATACTCTGCTTTCTTGTTGTCCAGGGATGCATAGATCCTTGGCACATTTCTGCCCATGTCCTCCACCGTTTCAACTTGCTGTACATTTTGAAAAGTTCTCCCTTTTTCACCTCTGTGAGGACAATCTTTGAACATGTGATCTCCTTTACAACCCCAACATTGAATAGGTGGTTGCCTTGGCCTTTGACCCCTTGTTTCAATCGTTATGGGCTCTCTAGGAGTTTGTTGTCCCTATGGATTATTTCTTAAGAATGGTGGCTTAGATCCCTTCTTCCTCTGATCCACCTTGAATTTATTTTTGTCTTCCCAAGATTTTTTGAAAGTTGGCCTTGCTTTCTGCTAATCATATAGGCATTTAGCTCGCTTTATGGTCTCCTCCAATGTATTTGGATCATCATATTGTATTTTGTCACTGATGAAGGATGGAAATCCACTAAAATACCTCTGAATCTTAACTGTCTCATCCTTGATGAAAGAGACATACTTCAACAGTTCTAAAAACCTTCTCTCATATTCATCTATGGTCATACTCTCAAGCTTGAGTTCAAAGAACTCTTTCATTTTCTTGTCATAATATCTTTTAGTCAAGTATTTCTTCTCAAAATACTTCTTGAATTCCCTCCAAGTAACACTTTTCTCTTTAATGTGCTGCACGTGCACAAGTTGATCCCACCACATGAATGCCTTTCCCTTGAGTTGATACATAGAAATTCTACCTTCTACATGAGAAGAATAATTATGCAATTGAAAATACTTTATCATTCCCATCAACCATGTCTCTGCATCTTCATCCTTCTTGTGCTCACCATCAAATGTAGGAGGTTTGATTTTGTTCATTTCTCCTCGTAGCTCATCCACCCCAAACCTCTTATTATTTATGACAAGGGATGGACTTGAGATGATGCCTTCTCTCTTATTGGAATGCCTTGGGGAGTGATGGTGATAATGTCTGCTAACACTCCTGGTTCTTCTTTTCTCATCAGGAGGCATGTGACTTCCAGATTTGCTTGAGCCACTCTCCTTGTCCAATTTGTTTTCTATTCTGTTCAAGCTCTCCAATAAATTCATGTTGAATTCATCATGCTACTCCTTGGATTTCATAATCCTTTGATTATCATCTTTATGGATTTGGACATCCTTCTGCAAATTTTTAATGGTCTCTTCCATATTCATGTTTTCATCCCTTTCATCTCCATGTCCATTGGAGTTTGTTCCTTCAATGCCCAAATGGACATCCATCCCTATAATCTCATCCTACTGAATGTAAGTCCACTGTGCCTCTTCCATTCCTTTGGAATTTGTGTTTATCTTGATCTGATCTATTTGTTTTTAACTCTGCAAAAAGTGCAGCCAACAAAACTTTGTCAGACTAACTGTTTCAACAATTTCATGAAAACATGAACCATTCTGGTTCAATAATATATCAGAAATATTTCTTCTGATTTCATAAAAAATTGGATGTTCTGATCAATTTTCTTGGTAGATAATTATATTCCACTGTCCAATACCTTTCCAATGCCTTCTCCCATGCTGAATTTTGAGTCTCGAGCAGAAAGTTATGGTTATTTCAAAATTGCCCATTAACGTTTTTGTTCATTTTTCAACTTGGTGCAACTTTGCATTGTAATTATGCATTTTTTCACCTACTCCATTCGATTTTTCATAGGATATGAATTGGGTTTCTTAATATACATCTTATGGAAACTTTGTCCAAGTTTCAACTCTTTCTGGGTTATGGGCTGCTAATTACAACCTGCTGAAATTCTAGGCCAAAATACCATATTGTAGCTGGTATGCTACATGTACCTTATTTTCCATATTAAATACTTTTAACATGCCCAGAAATTTAATTCAGATCTTGGAATGTCTTCTATGGTTCAATAGATTTCCATTGACTACTCTTGCGCCTCAATCTGATTCCGGAGCAGAAAGTTATGGCTCTTTGAAGTTAGATGGGTCTTAAAATTTACCCTCCACTGTTTGTGCTGTAACTTTCTCATAAAAGCTCTGTTTGACGAAAAGTTTACACCATTAGAGATCTCTCTTCCACGCTAATATCTTGCATGCACTAATTTTGTGTTGTGCACCAATATCCACCGTGCACAATTTTTGTTCTTGCACTATTACCTGTTGCGTGCAGTTTTTGTATCGCGCACTGATATTTCGCGCGCATTGTACTCTACACGTTGCACCATGCTAGAGTTTAGTACATCTCCACCACACACCAAAACTTCGCGTGCATCACTAACTAAAATTTCATGCGAAAACATATCCCCACATTGCGCCCACACCAATAAAACTCCTCTGTGCTCTGCCAACACTACGCACACCATGTGCGTCATTATTATGTGCATGCACATCGTGCAATGCTAAATTTAGCAAGCGCTCCTGTGCACCAACATTTTTTCGCACAACACCAAAATTTAGTGTGCACGCCCGCACACTAACATTTTTCCACACGGTACCAAAATTTAGCGCACACACCAACAAACTAACATTTTTCTGCGTGGCACCGAAATTTAGCGCGCACACCAACACACCAATATATTTCTGTCCAGTGCCTAATTTTACCTACCACAATATTTTCACTACGCATCATGCATTTTTAGCGTGCCCACCTGTGCACATTAATTTTTATGCACATCAATTCCTCATGAATTCCACTACAAAAATTGGGGCTTTTTCTTCACTTCTTCCCCAATTTACTATAGACATTCTGCAACCATGAAATTTGTTCAATTTCACCCCGATAACACCATTTCAACCTATGCAACAAAAAATTATTGTAAGTTGACATTTTTGGAACGAATTTATTCAAAATCAATTCACGAATTGAGAATTTTAACCACTAAACTCTCTCTGTCTATCATGGCTTCATTGTAACTTCAAATTCGACCCATTCTAGATCTGAATTTGCTAGAAGATATTTTAAAACAATAACATCTCACCACTTGGCCAAATTTCTCAATTTTCTCATGAATTTAACAACATAAATTGGGGTTTTTCCCTAATTCCGCCTAGATGTTGTTACTTTATACCATGGACACTCTGCAAACTAAAATTTGGCCACTTCGAAATAAATCCTTTGTGATATTTCTCTTCAACTCAACTTTCTCGGCCCATCCAGGCTCAATGTTGAAAACTGAAGCTCTGATAGCATGTTGTAACGTCCCCGACCATCCATGTCGGGCCACGCTACGCCAGAGAACTCTTATTGTTCTCTTTGCGGAACATATTGTAACATACCCAACATTCAACTGAGCTATGCCACATAAATTTTTTCAAACTGCATGCAATTAAAATACACACATAGAACTCTTGCGGAAGCATAATATATAAAATGTAAACATATAAATACATCTGTAAATACACAGATTCACACTGAAATAACAGTAAACATATACATGTAGCATATACAGAAAAATACCCATAAAAGTAGACACAGTTATAACCGCACATATGATAACCCATAAAAATAAGCACATAATTAACAATGCAGCATGTAAATTTATCACACAATTGGCACTTATCTTGGTAATAATGTCACGAACTGCGTGCAGACCTTCCACGAACCTCCTAGCCTTAGACCACATTGTTCATCACTCTCAACAGTGAGTCACCCCCGAGCTGGGACTAAACTCCACCCGGGTATAGGGTTTCCTAACCAGGCTAAAGGCTCATAAACAATAGGAAAGAATCCATCATAGGTGCCAACTCAAACTAATATCCTACAATCCCTCATTCACCACATGCCTATCCCACTCCAGGAAGTGTGCCCCTTCTCTGCTCAACAGTCCTTCGACTTCCCCGCTTCCCTTCCAGGGCTTCAACAATAGGCCGGACAGGAAGGCTTAGAGACCTGTAGTTGCAATTTAGCACCTTCAGGAAATCAATTCCCCAAAAATTCTCTCACCTAGAGAGAAATTTCTCACGGGCCTGACAACCCGCCTCTTCAATATCCCATGGGCCTGACAACCTGCTTCTTCGGTCCAACCCCCAAGCTAACTAGCTACATGAACACAAAATGGCTATGGATGCAAGTTCAGGTACAATCATGAATATACAAAGGATAACTCAATGGGTGTGTGAATACTCATGGATAATTGATTGGATAATTGAATGATGGTTAGAATGATGGTTAGAATGATGGATCCATGATGGAAAAGATGATAGGAATGAACTAAGTCCCAACAATATGTATGCATGTCCCCAACTTAACACTTGTCATGTTGGGAGCTACTTTGGCCCACCTGTCCCCAACTTTAGAACTTAGGATAAAATAATTATCCATACTTTATGATTTAAGAAATATTAATATAATATTCCTTTTTAGCTTAAGCTCCCTAGGTTATCCCTTTTTATTAACTTGTAGGCCCATCCCTTTCCCTAACCAGTGGAGTTTAGTCCCCCATCTCTTTTATAGTGGTCGGTCTGCGCGCAACGATGTATTTTATATTAATTATGAGACATGTACAAAAACAGGCGAATTGGCCTTTAACATCTAGGCTCTCCGGCCTAATCAAAACATAAGCATCCTAGCTTATAATAATTGGCTCACCAACCTATGAAACATAGCATATACATAAAGGCTCATTGGCCTCACAATCGCACACACTTAAGGTGTTGTGTGCAGTATCCTAGAATGAGCACACTTCATCATTTCACTGCGCAGTACATGCTCGCACTATGCCATGAAAGGTGCATACAAAATGATTTCAGACAACTCACTAGCTTAAGTACATTTGCATTTACATTACAATTGGGTTCGGCCTAGGGGATATTACATAATACATCTAAAGGGATAAAATATTGAGTTAATGCCATAGAATGAGGAAGAGCTACCTTCGATGTCAGAGGGAGAAGGGATAGAGGAAGAGTCACCTCCAACTCTAGAGGGAGTGGTGATGTTTGAGGAAACATCATGAGAGATTCTCCCTGGAGTGTCCTATGTGGACTAGTATGGAGGAATGTAGACTTCATCCTAATGTTCCTCATATGGTGAGAAGAAGGAACCAAGACATTGGTTTCACAAGGAAACCTTGATATGTCTTGTGAGGCATTGGTTCCATGAGGGAACCTCGATATGTCTTAGACATTGGTTTCATGAGGAAACTTATATATGTCAAATATGGTCCAATATCACATTACCTTTCAGAGGGAGACAGTTGATCCTATTGATCAAATTGGTCCCATTGATCCTGTAGCTCCAATTAATTTTCCCATAGATATTACAATAGGTTGGAAGAGACCTGCATGGGATCATTAGACTCTACATGAGGTAGAAGGACATGAAACTCCTAGTGGCACCTTCAGTGTGAGAAAGATACCTCAAATATATTCATTCTATGCTACAACTATGAGCCACATCATTCATTTTGAGCCTTCTTGTTATGAGGAGGCAACTAGTCATCTAGTATGGAGAGATGTCACAATGGAGGAGTATCAGTCCATCTGTTACAGGTATGAAATAACTGAGAGGGGGGGGGTGAATCAGTTATTGTAAATTATTAACAATTTCTCTCAATTTTATCTTCGAATCATTAATCTTAATGGCAGCAAGTCTTTACTGTGAAAACCAGTGTTATAAAC
>ML816312.1:116079-135302 GCA_009831015.1 Picea engelmannii | reverse complement strand
TTGAAGTGCTTTCCACGTGTTAGTTAACATCAGGCTGACATTCACTCACAAGTGTGTACCTGTGGTGAAATATCCTGGTGTGGTATTGGTCCTAGTCATGGTTATTTGACAAGGAATGATAAAGACTCAAGTTTCTATATGCTATTACATGCAGACTCAGAGTGAGCTTGATCTCAGAGAGAGTCAATTGGATCATAGGGAGAGCCGCAAAAGGAGTTTCTCCTCGGTTTAGGTGGGAGAGAGATGTCTCCCAATATTGACATACATGTGTCATGAATCTAGGGTGAAGTTTTTATAATTCATAGACAAGCTTGGCATGATGTAGAATGTCTCCCTTGTTGATAGGGAGTGTTGATGTTTGGAAAACATCAAGAATACATTATCTTAGATTAATAATTAATAAAATAATTATTTATTATTAAATACTATATATAATAAGTAAATGATAATAATAAATAGTTATTTATTATCCAAGGGATGCATCCTTTCATGGATTGTCACCATATGTTCTCTATATATGGAACACTCGTCATTGTAATAATATATTGATCATATCTCATATGAAGAAAAACAACACCATCCACGCTTCCGGATACATATTAAATCATAAATATGATTGCCAATTGTATCTGAGGGCTACTCCATGAATTTTCCTGTATCATTGGAATTGATTAATTCTTCCCAAGGCTTCACAACTTCATCTTCCTCAAGAAAGAAAATAAACACCAATGTCTCATCTAGGCCTTCAACATGAGAAACTTCATTGGGATCCTCTTAGAAACTTTTTTCATATATTTTTTCTTCAAGCATTTCTTCATCTGCAAGGGATTTCTCTTCAATAAGAGGTGCTTTACCAAGTTGTTCTTTAGTAGATTCCTTAGGTAACCCATTTATAAGACTCATCATATTCTCAGTGGCTTCATCAACAAATTTTTTCTTTTCCATATGCAAAAGTGTCCTTGTGATATGGTAAGTTTTGGGAAATGGATCATCGTGAGTTTCATGAAAATCCCATGGTGCTATAATCCCATTTTCTACACTAACACTTTAATGGAGCTGCCAGATGAGCCCAAGGCTCATTGAATATGGATAAATTATATTCCCTCAATGGAGTCACCAGATAAACTTATATGAAGTTCATCAAAAGTTGATAAGAGGGTAATTCCCTTAATGGAGTCGCCATACAAGATTGAGTTAAAAGGATTTGAGGGAAAATATTTCTAAATGTCATTTTGGGCTCAGAAAGGATCCAAAATCATCCCTGAAAATGGTGCCAAAAATGTTATCGCACAAACTTTCGCTTGGGAAAATCCAACCACAATCGTTACTAGTGCGACACAATTGGGAGTATGTGTCCACTGTCACCTTAGATAAACACTCCCCTCTCTTTACTAATGAGATGACTGACCAAAAGGGGGATTCTTCGGTGACCTTAAGGGAACCAATGGACAAAGGATAAGGTTTTTCATAGATCCTTATGCTAGTTACAAGATGAAGAGTTCTAGGGGCTTGAGAAATAGTCTTTGATCTTGAAACAAAGTTGAAAATTGAAGTGTACCTGCAAAAACTATTAATCCAACAATATCTAATACATAATATCATAAAATATCCGCAAGAACACTAGAGAGAATAGAAATAAGACTTTCTGTCCCAAAAATATGCAGACTGTAAATTTCAAATCAACAATGAAAGAGTAATGACAATTGCAAAATTAACCACTAGAAATCAACAAGATGATCACCAATTAATTGCTCTAAACTAGTGAATGATTTAGCAATAATTTAGAAATAGTTCCAGTGGTTAGATGGGTTGTTAAAGATAAGTTATCAACAATTTGTGTTCATCCTTATATGATTGTATAAAAAATTTCCTACAACGGAAAGAATCCACCATCAAAATCAACAAGTAATAATGCCAAAATATATACCTCAACAAGTATATTAAATTGCACTATTAGATCATTAAATTCCACAGTGAATTAGTTAATATGAGAGAGTGTAAAGAGGACTTTGTTGCAGCCCTAATGGTTGTAACTAACAATTTATTACAATAGTAAGAAGAAGTCAGCAAATAAAGACACCCTTAGCCAAGAGAGTAGTTAGGAGCATGTAGAATCCAATCCAAACGTCATCAATTTCAATCCCTCAATTTTCACGTTTATCAATGCAACAATTCATGTTCTCTAATGTGACTAGTGCCTTATTATTGGGTGAATAAAGTATATTTCTTGAAGAATAGTTTAAGCAACAAAGGAGAGAGTATTATTCTTGAGATTTATACCCTTATAAGACCCGAGAAAACTATCTCTTTCCAAATCGTTTATCCTAGAAATCAAGATGAACTAGGGCTTGAAAACCTTATAGGGGTTTAAACCCTCTTAATCCCTAGAGGAAATAAACCCTATCAAATCCTTGAAACAAGGGTGTAATCCCTTTTAATCCTTGTGGAAAAAATTGTAGTCCTTCAATAGAAAATAAGAATAAATTTTGGTGGAGGGTGTAACCCATTTTACTCCTCCTAGGCTTTAAAATATTTCCTTGAATTAAAACAAGCAAGATAATAGATTGCAGAAATTACTCACCAAATACAAGAGAAAGAATGCAAGAAACCATTACTACCAAATATTATCCAACGATTTTCCAAGAAATGCCATCTAGAGAAGATCGCTAGCCTTTAAATCCTCCAAAAACAAGTCTTTGCACCCATTGCACTAGAAAAAAGAGAGGCGAGAATTTTTAAGAGAGTGGAATTTCTCTCAAAGTGACAAGTTCTTTCCAAATGAAAATGACTTTCCTTTATTTATATAGGAAACCCAAGTCTAATTTTTCCACATTTACAATCAAAACCTTAATTTTAGGTCAAAACTAGAGTTGCAACACTTAATCAACAAGTTGATTTTCTCTTTTTTCCACATAGGCTACAAAATGATGTAAAATAACAAAATAATGGCATGCATGCCCATAAATATCCTCTCCAAGGTGGAACGTGTGAAGATAAGCCTCCCAAGACTAGGACGTCATGCTAAAAAAGTGTCATGTCATCCCCAAATCAAGCAAAAGAGTGGGGGTACAAGCCCGCAACACCATCAAGTGCACTAAATGTGCCAAATGACCCCTCAAAAGTGTGATGTCATGCTTCAAAAGGGGAAATTTTTGGAATAGGAGGGTGATGTCACCCCTTCTTCATGGTTCCAAGCCTCTTTCATGTGCTATATACATCATACAAGGTGAAACACTCATCATCCTAGGTTTCCAATGTGTCAGGGCACAACATCCATCCAATGGGATTTCATGCCCCTATGAAGGTCCAAGTGGATTAGTTCCTTCATGAATGACTTTCACTAGGCAAGGTCTTACAAAGACAAGAAAATACACCCTCCAAGGGTCCACAAGTCATATGAATCATGCTAAGTACGCCACATTTAATAAAAGTACCACCCAAACAAGTGCATTAAATCCCCCCTTTTTCAAATTAAACAAATTCTCAAAGACCTTATAACTTTTCCAAATTTAGGTAGGGGAGGAGTTTCATGGTGTCCTATTGGGTAGGCCAATCCCCAAGTCAAGGAATGATTCCCAATAGTACCCTATTTATATCATGTAATGAGTATGAGGTGGATTGGGGAAATAATCTTGGGAATGAGGTTCTTGACATATCAGGGCTCATATTGTCTCATTTATGGGTTCCTTTGTTGAGGGTACATTGCATCCATTCTTTTGCAATGAAACATTTTTCCAAGCCCTTTAGTTTCTGTTCATTTTTTAAAATCCGAACATTGAGTGCTATGTGCAAATGGAAATAAAATAGAACTACAATCCCACTTGAAGTTATAACACATTGGGTGATATATGAAAATGGAAATAAAAAAAATACCACAATGCATTCCCCCTTCAAGCAAGACACTTTTGGTATTTTCTTTTAAAAGTACTTTGTCTTTTTAGAGAAGTGTTTCATGGCTCTCAAGAACTTAGGGAGAGCATATAGAAGGATGGACTATGGATTTTTATTTTTACATTTCTAGCTGCAACACCTCTGGGCCTTCAACCCCTTCGTCTCATGAAATGAGGTACAAACCCTTCTCAGGTCCAATGAACCCAAAAACCCAAAAGATGAGAAAACTGAGGGGAATAAGTGTGGAAAGTTTTAAGTATGAGTGGGAATGGTACGGTGACACTTCAAGGAGACCCCCTAGTATAAACTTTTTTCCCGAGGGTGGCCAACTTACTAGGATACCATGACAAGTACTGATGTGAAATAAGGAAAAATTTATAATTTCTAAGAAAATGTTCCATAGTCAAGAAAGAACTCTTTGCAACATGCTTAAATGCCTCAAATATTAAAGTGAAACTCACCATGAGACTAGATTTATTACCTCATGGAGCAAGACCTATTTTCCTCTATATCCAAACTAGTGTAGCAGATGTTGCTTTGTTGTTGATGATGAGAGGTGATGCATGGTGGAGAGGAGGGGATATGTCTACTCAATGTGGGATCTATTGGTCAATATAGATCTCAAAACTCCATGCCTGCTACCTGTGGGCCTCAATACATCATCTCCTTAGTTACCCCTAGGATGGGGGGTTAACATTCATAACACTCACCCTCCCATCCCCTCACTTTCCACAACGATATCATATGAAACCCCCATATATAGTTCCCATGTCTTCCACTCCAACGAAAATCATCTATAAGCCATGACTACTACTAATTATCGATGGGATGAAATGCATCATTATTCCTACTTATTATTTGAGGATGAACTCACCCCTTCCAATCCTTCTAACCTATTTGAAAATAAAATATAATTTCATTAACAAAAACAAAATTGCATTCCTCGTATGCTTTAGAGCATGCCTTGATTTATTCAATAGGATCCAAAAAATTAGAAGTGTAAGATATCCTAATGATATCATCCCTTCCCATCAAAAGGAAACCCATGTACATATTTTCCTTTAAATGAGAAACTCATATTATAGTCTGAAACACAACCTTAAAATAGTCAAAGGTACCCAAGGTCACATGTGAGCACCAACAACATTTCATATCATCATGTATAATTATATAAAGACCATGTATGGACTTGGAAAACCCCAGTAAGAATAGAAAAATTCTCCACCATAAAAAGAACTCAAAGAAAATATGGATTATCAAATTCAAAGGATTATTCCTCCTCATCTTTCGAAATGTGTCATTGACCCACAATCAACATGAGACCAGTCTTGGATATTTCATCAACCATCTCATTCCTTTCCTTGTATATTGGTGAAAAGTATATATGATTAAAACTAGAAGTGACAGTTTGAATCTCCACAAATATGGGTCTTAACATGAAATTTTATAAAGTATTTAACCCCAATATCCTATTTATCACCACAATGAAGTCACCAAATATTTATATTTTAGGGACACCCTTTTATGTTTCAAGCATGAGAATTAATTTTGGGGCCATAAGTTCTACAAATTTATTTGACCATTTGCTTAGTAAACTACCTACCCTACTAACTTGTGGGTCTCCTTGAGAAGAACCATCGAAATAATCCCAAGCTCTCAATCTATCCACCTCTTCTACAACAATCTATCTTGAAGGTTTCTCATTTTTGGATTGTTTAAAGCTACTAAGTATATTCAATCCTTGAGAAGCACATTGTATAGTTGAAATGTGTTTATCATCAAATACATTGGAATTTCTCACAAGCCAAATACCCCATGCAATAATAATAGGAAAATCTTTATATCTCTTTACATATATGTTCTCACACCTTTTCCTTATACATGCCTCCAATGATTCCCCCTACCACCCCAAAACATATTTCAACCCTATTAAGATAGCCACTTCTTTATAAACCTAGTGCCATAGAGGAAGATCATGCCCAAAATATCAACTCTTTCCATCTAAGTAACATGGAGGAGCAGTGGTTTGATTGTCTTATTAATGGTAGACACTTGAAACAGTTTATGTAGTGCTAAGAGTAGAGCTACTAGCTAGCCTATGGCAAAGTTCCACCATGTACCATAATGTTGCTTTCAAGTTTTTTAGTTATGAACTTTTCTTTCTTATATATATGTCATTACCTTTTATTTTTCAGGTCTATATTTTCACCAAGAATGTGAAAAACATTTTGACTCCATGGCCCAATGGATTAAGGAATTTATCTATTCACCCCAAAGTTTGGATCTTGGAACCTCATAGGGAGGATCCATCTAGTAGAATGAGTTTATGTTATCACCGTGCTGATATTATCATCACCTTTTTGAGCATCAGGTAAGAGAAATAATTCAAACCATGAATAAGGGGCCCAATGGAGGCATCAAACCCAATATGGGAATCGATCATGCTGAACAATTTGAATATTGGATTGGGAGCATTAGGACCAATTTGAAAATTGGCCACATCAAACACTTCCAATGTGAGCAATGGGATTAATGGGATTTTTTATCGCACAATCTGTACTTTCCCAAATCCCAAGGCAAGTGGAATCAATATTGGCGTAAAAGGAAGTGACCTATCACTGTCACCTTAATAGGAAACCCCTTTCTATTTAGGAGTATATGAATGTACCCCTAGGGAGATGTCCCCAGTGACCTGAGGGTTTGATAAGGCTAAGGAAAAAGTACAGGAAAGTTCCACCCTCTCATAGGTCACTCAATTTCAAAGGTTCTTTGTGTCTTATAGAGATGAAGAAAAAGATAAACGAGGTGTACCTACCCATAACAAGACAACAATAGAAAAAGCATGCAATTTCAAGGTACCATATGATGTTAGTGCTTCATAAAACCATGAACCTTTGAAAAATAATTAAGCTGATATAATGCTGCAAAAAAGTAATAATATATAACAACAATGAATATTTTGTACCAGCCACAATAATTATGCTTCAAAAATGCTTGAAAATGACAAGAGAATATAGCTCTAATTTGACAGAATGATAACAACTTGTCAGAAGCAAAGTTGGAAATGTCTAATCAGCTTTTAATGTCACGTTTTAAAATGAATTTGCTGCAGTAATACGGTTGTAGAAATATTTTGCAAAAACAACAAATTAGTTAGGGAGTTAGTCTATTTTAAGGTTAGTAAAAGTTAACAAAGGTTTCAAGGAACGTTGTTTGAGAGTTGTTTGATCAATTAATCACTAAGGTGAGTGGAATAGTTCATTTTAGGGTATGTGGAGTCAAAAACAACAACAACAAATATTAGAGAAAAATATAAATGATATTACTTATCCAAAGGAGATGGAATAGATGGAGGAGGCGTTGGTAACCCAAGGCCTCAACCATCCAAGTCCTAAGAGAAAATCGGCTAGAAAGTAAGAAGACTTAGGACCTAGTGATTTCGCTATCCTTAGACAATTTGGAAATAATATATGCAATAGGCAATTAGAGTAGGGATACTAGAGTGATAGCATTTTGGGCTCTAGTAGCTACTTCTAAACAAGGTGTACTTTGAGAAAATTAAACAAGTGGAAAACTATAGAGAGAACTATAACAACTTATGTTTCTCTCCTAGGGTTTTAAGCAAGCAATTTCATAATCTTTAACATGAACCAAGTAAAATTTACCACAAGTATTCAATAACATAAAAATTTGCATATTTTCTACTTCACCAACAATAATCAAGCCAAACCCTAGTTGAAGATCCTCCACAATGAAAAATAGCCAAAATACACCAAAATTTGCCTTTCCAAGAAGTTGTGCACCACTTAGTTCAGCTAATAACCCTTAAATAGGGCCTAATTTCAAACCACACACTTGTGTTATGAGTGAATGATGATAAAAATGAGAGTTTTCTCTCTTATTTATACAATATTAATGACCTTTATTTACAATTAGGTAATAAAAAGGACGACATGGCCAAATTACATTTAAAATCCAATTTTTACACAAATGACATTAATTAAACCCTAATTTTATCTCCAAGGGTGACACCATTCCCTTCTAGGATGACGTTAGGCCCCTAGGGTGGAATTCTAGACCTCAAATGTAGAATGTTTGACCTCCAAAGGCCATGTTTGTTGCCACATGTGAAAACTAGCACACAACTTCCCTCATAAGTGAAAACCCTAACTCTGGGTGACAACAGGGTCATAATGATGATGTCATGTGCTCTCCAGGGTCAATGTTCAGGTGGAAAGGAAATACCCCCTTGGGTCTAGGTCTATCAGAGCGTCCCTGGTGCAACATCCTTCTTTCTTTTTGGTGAAAACCTTTGGTGTCTCTCTCCCCCTGGTGGGGTCACAACTTCCATCTGTGGGATTTCATCCCCATGGAGGTCCAAGCTAATCATTCCCCCATATGTACCTGTCCACCAAGAAAAGTCCTACATCAACAACCAGTATGCCCTACAGGGGTCCATAAGTCACATGGATCATAACAATGTCAATTACATCTAATAATCAAATTACCCAAACATGTGCATCAAAACCCCCTTTACCCAGACAAATGCTCAAAGATGTTATGTAGTTTAACAAGTCAGGTTTGGAGAAGGTCTTAGGATGTTCTATTGGGACAATCCTCCTTACGTTTGGGGTGTTTCTCAGGTGAGAACAAATCTAGGTCATGTAAGTGTGTTTTAAGTGGCGTAGGGGAAAAGTTTGGGCAGAGGTGCAATGATAACATGGAAATGTAGTTCTTGTTAATGGGTGCCTCTGTAGAGGGGGAGATGCAACTTATCATGGATGAATTTTTTTCCTAACCCATTCAATCCTTTTAATCTTAGTATTATTGTTTTTTTCTTTTTTTCTTCAATGGAGGAGTTGAGGGACATTGTCCTGGCTTGGTGACCAGAGGTGAAAACATTACCCACAAGAATTTTACAAAGATGAGAATGTTGGCTCGTGATGAGACCCCCTTTCTCTTAGTTATGCCACCAAGAGCCACTACCCTAGTTTGGTGACTAGATAGATGGTAGTTTCATACCACTACATGCCCATGGTCCTAATAGGTCAGCTCAAGATGCGACCTCTTATCCACCAACTAATACCTTGAGTGTTTATTTATCTTATGGGTTCCCTTTTTTTACTGAGAATCCTTTTACTACCTTCTCGAGAATCCTTGGGTGAATCATATCAAATGTTTCATTTTGGATTTTAACTCTTCCTAGCTACTTTTACCCTCTGGGCCTTTAGCCCCTTCTTCCCACAAGGCAAGGTACAACCCTTCCTAGTGTGACAAACCCAATGCTCGAACAAAGATAGGGGGGGGGGAATGAGAGGAGTAAGGGTGGAAAGTGGTAAGTATGGAGGGAATGGATGATGACCTTTCATAGACCCACCCAATGGAAACCTGTCCTAAAGGGAGATAAACTTACTAGGGAATCATGTCACCCTCCCGGGTATGAGCAAGTCAAAGAGCATAATTTCGAAGAAAACGTTATGAAATGAAGGAGAATTCAGTGCAACATATTCAAGTGCTTCAATAATTAGAGTGACACATACCATGATACCTAGAATCATTACCTCATGGAGCAAGACTTACTTCTAATTCAGGACCGAGCTGGTGGGATGGATACTAGTTCTGTTGATAAATGGGTTGCACTGAAGAAAACATGGGCCCTCCAGGGCCATGCTCAAGTCATCTGGCTCTTGGAACTCTATGTATAGGACCTATGGGCCTAGAGATATGATCTCCTTAGTTATCCCTAGGATAAGGTATAACATATGGCTCCAACACAAGGACATGTGCTCACCGTATAGCGCATGAGAACCTCAACATCTCTAGTATGACTTGTATCTGGTAGATCTCAACAAATGTATTAGTAATCATCAGGGTGGTGATATCACCCCTTGCTCATATATGATATAGTGGAATAAAAGTAAGCATGCATATATACATAATGAAAAAATAAAAAATAAAGCTACACTACACTAGCATGATATGTAGACGGTATATACAATGGATGCAAATTCCTAACTTACCTCTACTTACCCATTGGTTGAATGTTAGGTGTATTCAAATAACCAGTGAAACCATCCTAGAAATATCTCATAATACCTGCCTCTGTTCTTCATAAAAAAAAATACAATGATAAGTCAATCAAAAAAATAACATGAGTTAGAAAATGTATTGTATCATCGGAAATCGTAAAGTCTAGATCATGGAGGCGGGAGGAAGGAACAAAATTATGCCAAGTCACACTCTTACGAAAGTGCTCAGCCCATCTCAGAAAAGGGATCATGAAAAATAAAAGGTTCAAAAGACTGACTCAAAGAGTCTGAAGGTTGGATACCTTGGACATCTTCACATTCTGAGATCTGAGAAGGGACTAGTAAAAACCTAGAGGATGACTGACAATTTCTCAAGGGAAGGATGAAAGACTGAGATAATAAACTTATTCTTGAGGTATTCAACCTACCCTTGAATTCTAAAAGTAATATTTTCCTCAGAGAAAACTCAAGACAAGGGACATATTTTCCAACTGCATGCTTAGTGACATAGCGAGGCAAAGTAATCGATGGAGGTTGGAAAACCTTGTTATAAGTATCCTTCTTTGGGAAAGAAATGCCCTCACCTTTATCAAGATCTGAGCACAATGGTGGTTGATAATATTATTCATAGAATAAATCCAAGTGCTCAAAGGAATACTCATAAAAATCTTCAAGGTATGACCGAAAATCATCAGGAGAATATTGCACTGGGTCATCCTTGGGTGCTTGGAAAAATTTTGTAATTATATCATCATCTTGTTTCCAAACATCAAAATTATTAGTAAGGTCATATGATTGTTGTAAAGGAAACATTTGAATATATCCTTCCATATCATAAATGGGATCCTCATATGAACCAATCACATCCCACTTACGTCTTCCAACATGCTCATCAAAATTATCAACCATGTCACTACCTTTTTCATAACATGAAGGATTTAAAGCATCCAAGGGCTCCTCTAATACTTCTTCACTTCCAAATCATAAAATAAAGCATCATCAAAATTTGGAAAGGGAAATAACTTACTATGTTTACTTCCTATTGTGTAGGAGTGTCAGTGGCTTGGATGAATTCATCAAATGGAAGAGGGTTTAGTACATCATCCCCAAGACTTGTCTCTTTAATCATCTTTTTTCCTTCATCAAAAAATGAAGGGCCTATCTCTTCGAAGGGTTCCTTTACTTCTTCTCCTTTTGAATCATAGAACAAGGAGTCATCAAAAACCTAGAAGGGAAAATGACTAACCTCATCCTCTTCTTTTTGTGCAGGAGGAATACGATCTCAGATGGATTCATTAGAGGGGGGAGCACACATTAATACTTCATTTTCATGTTTGATGTCTTCAGGCTCTCTCTCTTTAACTAGGTCTTCCTTATCCTTGGTAGAATCATGAGTAAATTCTTTCTCTTCCTCATGGGATTGGAAACCTTCATTAGGATCCTTATCCTCAACCTATTGTTGGTCAATGAATTGTTCCCTTATTTCTTGGAATTTACTAACAAAGTTTTCAATGGAATCTAATATGTCCAAACTAAGAGCATCTGGGGTATCTTTGGGGTCATCAAATTTAGTTTCTGGAGTAAAACGGTGTTCTCGCTTGAACAAGGAGATATTTTCGTCGATTTGTATAACCATGTAATAATATTCTTGGATTTATCTTGGCCCTTTTTTACTGAAGAGAAACCCTACATGCACTAAGAGTGAATTGGTATAGAGGCAAGTGAGGTACCTATCTTCAGGGTGATGGATTCTAGGAATTTGGTGTAGCAAATTCTCAAACCTAGTATGGAATTCCTTGACAGTCTCATTCTTGGTTTGTTTCATGTACTCAAGGATTTTTATCAAAATGTGGATATATTCTATGTTAATATTCCATTTTTTGAGAAAGGTTTCTTCCAATTGGTCCATACATGTAATGCTAGCATCAAGGAGATTATCATACCATTTCCTAGAATTGCCATGAATAGTGGCAAAGAAACGTTTCATCGCCAAATCTTCAACATCATCACGAATAGGGTGGAGTTGAAAGAGATCCCAAAAATTATCCATGTGATATTTGGCTATAACCCCATCATTACCAGTGAATCTAGGGAGCCATTTTTCATACCTCGGAGGCATTTGTCAAGGGTAACTTGGAATTTTACTCATATCCAAGGGTTTAAAATTTCCTGGGTCCCATTGAGAAGCCATGGTTGGATTTTTCATCAGTGGAGTCACCAGATAATCCTTCTAGGGATCATCAAAGAGAAAAGAGGGAATCCCCTCAATGGAGTCATCGGGTAAGCTTTTTGAAGTAAAGGCTTTGGATAAAGGCTTACCAAAAAAGTGTCGTTCGAGGAAAATTGATTCG
The DNA here is from genome assembly GCA_009831015.1 of Picea engelmannii. Taxonomy (NCBI): domain Eukaryota; kingdom Viridiplantae; phylum Streptophyta; class Pinopsida; order Pinales; family Pinaceae; genus Picea; species Picea engelmannii. The sequence goes on along the minus strand of ML816312.1, from coordinate 123,031 downwards.
ATGATCCTCGACAATGGTGAAAAATGTTATCACACAATATGTACTTGCCCAAATACCAAGGCAAGTGGAAGCAATTATGGTGTAATAGGGAGTGACCTATCACTGTCACCTTAATAGGAAACCCCTTTCTATTTAGGATTATATGAATGTACCCAAGGGGAGATGTCCCCAATGACTTGAGGGTTTGAGAAGACTAAGGAAAAAGTACAGGAAAGTTCCCCCCTCTCATAGGTCACTCAATTTAAAAGGTTCTTTGTGTCTTATAGAGATGAAGAAAAAGATAAATGAGGTGTACCTTCCCAGAACAAGACAACAATAGAAAAAACATGACATTTCAAGGTACCATATGATGTTAGTGCTTCATAAAACCATGAACCTTTGAAAAATAATTAATATGATATAATGTTGCAACAAAGTAATTATCTATAGAAACAATGAATGTTTTGTAACAACCACAAAAATTATGCTTCAAAAATGCTTGAAAATTACAAGAGAATATAACTCTAATTTGACAGAATGATAACAACTTGTTAGAAGCAAAGTTGGCAATGTCTAATCAGCTTTTAATGTCACTTTTTAAAATGAATTTGTTGTTGTAAGATGGTTGTATCAATATTTTTCAACAACATTAAGTTAGTTAGGGAGTTAGTCTATTTTAAGGTTAGTAAAAGTTAGCAAAGGTTTCAAGGAATATTGTTTGAGAGTTGTTTGATCAATAAATCACTAAGGTGAGTGGACTAGTGCCTTTTAGGGTATATGGATTCAAGAACAATAGCAACAGATATTAGAGAAAAATAGAAATGATAGTACTTAGCCAAAGGAGATGGAATAGATGGAGGAGGTGTTGGTAACCCAAGGCCTCAAACATCAAAGTCCTAAGAGAAAATCGACTAGAAAGTAAGAAGACTTAGGCCCTAGCGATTTCTCTTTCCTTAGACAATTTGGAAATAATATATGAAATAGGAAATTAGAGTAGGGATACTAGAGTGCTAGCATTTAGGGCTCTAGTAGATAATTCTAAACAAGGTGTACTTTGAGAAAATTAAACAAGTGGAAAACTATAGAGAGAAAGATAACTTATGTTTCTCTCCTAGGGTTTTAAGCAAGAAATTTCATAATATTTAACATGAACCATGTACAATTTACCACACGTATTCAATAAAATAAACAAATTGCAGATTTTCTACTTACTTCACCAAGAATAATTAAGTCAAACCCTAGTTGAAGATCCCCCACAATGAAAAATAGCCAAAATACACCTAAATTTACCTCTCCAAGAAGTTGTGCACCACTTAGTTAAGCCAATAACCCTTAAAGAGGGTCGAATTTCATACCACAGACTTGTGTGATGAGTGAATGATGATAAAAATGACAGTTTTCTCTCTTATTTATAAAATATCAATGACCTTTATTTACAATTAGGTCATAAAAATGTCGACATGGCCAAATTACATTTAAAATCCAGTTTTTACACAAATGACATTAATTAAACCCTAATTTTATCTCCAAGGGTGACGTCATTCCCTTCTAGGGTGACGTTAGGCCCCTAGGGTGGAACGATAAACCTCAAATGAAAAATGTTTGGCCTCGAAAGGCCATGAATGTTGCCACACATGCCAACTATCACAGAACTTCCCTCATAAGTGAAAACCCTAACTATGGGTGACATCAGGGCCATAATGATGACTTCATGTGCTCTTCAGGGTCAACCTTTAGGTGGAAAAGGAATACCCCCTTGGGTCTAGGTATGTTGGAGTTTCCTTGGTGCAACATCCTTCTTTCTTCATGGTGAAAGCCTTTGGTGTCTCTCTCCCCCTGTTGGGGTCACAATTTCCGTCTGTGGGCTTTCAACCCCATGGAGGTCCAAGCTAAGGATTCCCCCATATGTACCTGTCCACTGGGAAAAGTCCTGTAGCAATAACCAGTACACCTTCTAGGGGTCCATAAGTCACAGTCATAGAAATTTAAATCACATATAATAATCAAATTACCCAAACATGTGCATCAAAACCCCCTTTAACTAGACAAATGCTCAAAGACGTTATGGAGTTTAACGAGTCAGGTTTGGAGAAGTTCTCAGGATGTCCTATTGGGACAATCCTCCTTAAGTTTGGGATGTTTCCTAGGTGAGAACCAATCTAGGTCATGTAAGTGTGTGTGAAATGGAATAGGGGAAATGTTTGGGCAGAGGGTGCATTGATAACAGGGAAACATAGGTCTTTACTGTGGATGCCTCTATAGAGGGTGAGTTTCACCTTATCATGGATGCCATTGTTTCCTAACCCATTCAAGCATTTTATTCATAGTCTTATTGTTTTTTTTCTTTTGTGCTTCAAGGGAGGAGCTAAGAGACCCTATCCTGGCTTGGTGACCAGAGGTGACATCATTACCCACAAGAATTTTACGGAGATGAGAAGTTTGGCTCGTGAGGAGACCCCCTTTCTCTTAGCTATGCCACCAAGATCCACTACCCTAGTTTGGTGACCAGATAGATGGTAGTGTCATACCTCTCCATGCCCATGGTCCTAATAGGGTGGCTCAAGATGAGACCTCCTATCCATAAACTAATACCTTGAGTGTTTATTTATATTACGGGTTCCCTTTTCTTACTGATAATCCTTTTACTATTTTCTCGGGAATCATTGGGTGAAGCATCTCAAAGGTTTAATTTTGGATTTTAAATCTTCCCATATACTTTTACCCTCTGGGCCTTTAGCCCCTTCTTCCCACAAGGCAAGGCACAACCCATCCTAGTGTGGCAAACCCAATGCCCGAACAAAGGTGGGGGGTGAAATGAGAGGAATAAGGATGGAAAGTGGTAAGTATGGAGAGAATGGATGATGAAATTTCATAGACCCAGCCAGTGGAAACCCATCCTAAAGGGAGATCAATTTACTAGGGAATCATGTCACCCTCCGAGGTATGAGCAAGTCAAAGAGCATAATTTCCAATAAAACGTTATGAAATGAAGGATAATTCAGTGCAACATATTAAAGTTCTTCAATAATCAAAGTGACACATACCATGATACCCAAACTCATTACCTCATGGAAAAAGACTTACTACTACTTCAGGACCAGGTTGGTGGGATGGATATTGTTGTTGTTGATAAATGGGATTCACTAAAGAAACAATGGGCCCTCCAAGGCCATGCTCAAGTCATATGAATCTCATCTCTCCATGTCTATGACATGTGGGTCTCAAGACATGATCTCCTTAGTTATCTCTAGGATAGGGGATAACATGGTTATCTTACCTGATCTAAAAATTGGCCAAAGTTGAACACTTTGATGACGAGAAAGGGGCTTGATGGAGACATTGAGCCCAATATAGAAGTCAATCAAATCAAAAACTTTGAGTGGTGATCAAAGGCATAGATGGATCCATTAGGCTTGATTTGAAAATTATTCAAGGAGACACTCGAATAAGTGAAAAGTGGGCTCGATTGGGAAATCAAATTAGAAGAAAAAAATGAACAAGGAAGAAAAAATCCAAGTTTTTATATATTTGTGATGGATTCCAATGGTTGAAAGATAAATGGAAATTTGGATAAGTGTGAAGGAAACCATGAATGTGTTAAATCTGTGAAGGCAAGGATTGGTTTTGAATGTAGTTGTCCAACTAATTTCTCTGCCCTAAAAGAGGTGATGACCAACTCAACAAGGCGATAACATCAACTCCTCTTATAGGATGGATCCTCCCTATGAGGTTCCAAGATCTAGACTTTGGGGTGTAGAAAAATTCCTTAATCCATTGGGCCATGGATTCAAATTTTTTTTTGCATTCTTGGTGAAAATTTTGACCTAAAAAATAAAAGGAAAGGACATATATACAAAAAAGAAAAGTACTAAATAATAGAAAAAATTAAAATGAACATTATGGTACATGGTGGAACTTCCAACGAACAACTTTCTAGATTTCACTTAGGATACATGAAGTGTTTTAGGTTACTTTTTCTGGCTTTCACTTAGGATACATGAAGTGTTTTAGGTTACTTCCATTGATAGAAAATCAAAGCACTATCCCTCTAGGTTACTCAAGCGAGAATAGTTAGGGGTTTGGGCACAAGTTTCCTATATCCCATACATACCTAGCCATAAGCTCTCAAACTTCCCATGCTTACAAGAATCTTCATGTCTTTTATTCCAAAAGAGAACCATGTTCCATGTCTCCTTTAACAAAACTCCTATGCCTATCCCTTCTGTCAAATATCTTCTTCATCCTATCTTGATGGGTTCTTTTCTCTTGAACTTCAACCAGTTGATTATCCTTCTTTTGACCTTATCATGCTTAGACACAATATCCTATAGAAATGTCATTAAATAAATCTCCAATTGAGTAGGTAGGACTACCTCCATGCCATAGACCAACTAGAAAGGATATTTCTATGTATCCCTCTTGGTGCTAATCTTGTCTACCCATAGGTAATATCTAATTTGGAACTCTCGTGATATTTTGTTGTATGAAATGGTCTTCTTGGTGATGTTCATGAGGTTATTATTTGAAGAATCAACATGGTAATTTCCTTGAGGGTAGTGTGTGGATGAATGATCTGGGATTATATTGAATTTCTGGAAAAAAGATACCATCCCTAAAGAGGGGAAACCTTTCCATTGTTTGTAAGTATTTTCCTAGGGAAATCAAACCTAGACTAGATATTTTCTTCAAGGAATTTGAGGACAACATGGTTAGTAGCATGTCTTGTGGGGATGGATTCTACCCATTTATAAAATAATAAATGGTCATGAGGATCCATTGAAGCTAGACACATGATGGAGAGAGTATCTCACCTATGAAATCAAGAACTCATTGCCGAAAATGGGCCTCCACTTGCACTAGCATTAGGGGTAAGGAAAGGATTTTCTATCTTCTAGAAAAATTTTGGCGCTCATGGAATACCCTAACAAATTTATGGACATCAAATAATAGGGTGGGCCCTAAATATATAAACCTTAAGATATTGTGGGCTTTATATTTGGATATGAAATGGAATTCATATATCCATTGATATATGTCTTTGATCAACAAATTTTCCTCCTCTTCCAAAATACATCTAAGAAGTAGTCCATGTTGGTTTCTCCAATGCAGTTAAGCCCCAACAGTACAATATGTAGTTTCTCTAAGTTTCAAATATCTCCTTTGTGACTTGTCCATTCCCTAGGGATAAAGACTAGTGTCCAACGGATATGCTATATCCTAGTGACATGGGGAGTCTTTATAGAAATACTTAATATATAATCCCCCTTCTGTTTCTTGATCTCCCATATCCTCATATTATATTGAATTTATGCCCATTGCTTGTAGGTTAGTTTCAATTATCAATTTTTCCATCCCATTGGCCTTTAATCAACATGGTTTGTTTGATCACTAAGTCATATTCCTAAATATTTTTGATCCACTTCTCCATTTTTCCATCTACTTCTAGATGGAAAAGTATGTCCTTGATTAATATTTGTGTGACATAAGAAACTATCAAGGACTGCAATACACATTCTCTAGTATATTTAGGGTTTTTACTAGAGCATAGGACTATTTTCCCATGATGTTGTTCTTCAAATCTACATCTCTAATGGATTTGATGAAAAATGCAATGGCTTATTCATGTCCCTCATCATTCATTTGTAGGAGGAATACAATGATAGTGCGCTCAAAGGAAAAGGGGAAAATCATGAATTCTTTCTTGTAGTTAGGGCTCATTAGCACAAGAGTTTCTCCCAGGGATTTCTTTCTTGTTAAGAAAAGATCTTTAGTTGGATCATCCCATTTAATCTTGCTATCATTTTTTAGAATTTTGGTCATTTTCTTAGTGAGTTCAACAAAGTTGGATATGAATCTCTAGAGAAAATTGATCTTCCCAAAAAATGATTGGAGGGCCTTCTTGTGTCTAGGTATGGAGATAGTATTTGTTTCTTCTACCCTATCTAGATTAACCGCGAACCCCTACATATATACTATAAGTCCCAATAATTTCCCTTCTATAATCCCAAAGAAATATTTCTTGGGATTGAGAGATATTCCAAATTTTATGCACCTCTAAAAAACCTACCTTAGATGTTCTATATGATCAATGACCTTTTTTTAGTAGATAGTCAATTCATCAATATATATCACAATGAAAATGTCTTTTATGTTAGCAAAGGCACAATTTGTAGCTCTTTGAAAAGTATCCTCATCATTTACTAACCTAAAAGGCATCATAACAAATGCAAATGTGCCTCACAGAGTGGTGAAGGTAGTCTTTAGTATGTCCTCTTGGTCCTTCATAACTGAATTGTATCATGAGAAGTTATCCAACATAGAAATCCTTTTAGACCCTACTACTTTCTATAGCATTTGATCCATCTTTGGAAGGGGGTTGGTTGTCCTTTATGGAAGCTATATTCAAATTTTTGAAGTCTATGTCGAGCCTTATTTCTCCATTTTTCTACTTGAGAGGAACCAAGTTTGCAACCCATTTTGAATATCCTACTGGAATAATTATTTTGGCATCACAAAGTTTTTTCAGCTCCATTTGTACCAAAGGGTGTAGCATAGGATTTAATTGCCTATGTGTCTACCTAAAAGGATGAATGTATTATTTTAAGGGGATCTCATGTTGGAATATGATAGGGTATTAATTTTTAGGATCCTCATACCTCCATGCAAATACATCTTTGAATTATTTGAACAATTAAATGTACTCATCTTTTTCTCAAGGAGACAAAATATTTGATATCTTGATGAATTTTGGATCATATTCTCTTCCTAGGTTGTAGTCATCCACCTATAGTGTACCTAGGGAGGATAATATGGAATACCTAGGGATGTAATCAAGGGTTATAATAATAGATAGGTGGGCACGTAGTGTGAAAGAAATAGTTGTAGGAAGGATTACTAAAAGGTTCCACCTACTAGAAAGTTCCTAGGAGGTTAGATAGAACTATATAAAGAAGTAGAATCAATGTAATGAGGT
>ML816312.1:98756-111929 GCA_009831015.1 Picea engelmannii | reverse complement strand
CATCTTGTACTTGAACATTTAAGTGGGGTAAAAGGAGGTTGCCCCCTCGAAGAGGCTTATTATATGAAATTATCTCTTTTTCAAGGCGTTGAGTACTTTTCCTGAAGTTTTTCTATGCTATATTGATGTTTGGTTCTTAACAGATAGTCAATTCATCAATATATATCACAATGAAAATGTCTTTTATGTTAGCAAAGGCACAATTTGTAGCTCTTTGAAAAGTATCCTCGTCATTTACTAACCTAAAAGGAATCATAACAAATGCAAATGTGCCTCACAGAGTGGTGAAGGTAGTCTTTAGTATGTCATCTTGGTCCTTCATAACTGAATTGTATCATGAGAAGTTATCCAACATAGAAATCCTTTTAGACCCCACTACTTTCTATAGCATTTGATCCATCTTTGGCAGGGGGGTGGTTGTCCTTTATGGAAGCTCTATTCAAATTTTTGAAGTCTATGTCAAGCCTTATTTCTCCATTTTTCTACTTGAGAGGAACCAAGTTTGCAACCCATTTTGAATATCCTACTGGAATAATTATTTTGGCATCACGAAGTTTTTTCAGCTCCATTTGTACCAAAGGGTGTAGCATGGGATTTAATTGCCTATGTGTCTACCTAAAAGGATGAATGTATTATTTTAAGGGGATCTCAGGTTGTAATATGATAGGGTATTAAGTTTTAGGATCCTCATACCTCCATGCAAATACATCTTCGAATTATTTGAACAATTAAATGTACTCATCTTTTTCTCAAGGAGACAAAATATTTGATATCTTGATGAATTTTGGATCATATTCTTTTCCTAGGTTGTAGTCATCCACCTATAGTGTACCTAGGGAGGATAATATGGAATACCTAGGGATGTACTCAAGGGTTATAATAATAGATAGGTGGGCACGTAGTGTGAAAGAAATAGTTGTAGGAAGGATTACTAAAAGGTTCCACCTACTAGAAAGTTCCTAGGAGGTTAGATAGAACTATATAAAGAAGTAGAATCAATGTAATGAGGTGTCTTGTGAAGTATTATATTGTAATTGTAGAATGCATGGATTTTGGAGTGATTCTCTCCATAAGGAATAATTAATGGTGTTACCCTACCTTAAGGGGTCTTCTATAAATTATTATGTTGTTTATGGTGGTGAATGTTTTGGTATTTTTGAAGTTTAAAGGTTTATTTCTTAAGTTAAGGGTTATCTTTTATCCAAGGTACACTACAATTGGTATCATAACTCTTTCTTGGAACAAAAATGGGAAGACATTTTTTCTTCTTTTTTTTGTAGATTTTTCAAAGAAAAAAAAGGACAACAACCTTCAGATCAATTTCTAAAATTTTCTATGCAAAATCTAAAGAAACTAATTGTAGATTTGAGTTCTTAAAAAATTCCCAATTTCAAAAAACAAATCGTCCAAATCAGAGGCTAGGAATTGCAATTATTTTTTCTTTAAAATCAGTGGTTTTAAGTTTTTTTCAGCGACGACTTTTGCAATTTGCAAATCAAATATACTTTAATGGAGTGCCCATATTTTAGTTAAACCAATCCTAGTGTTATAGAGTGGCCATGAAATTTCATAATTATGATCATAATAGCCAATCAGAGAAATATTTACCAAGTTATGATCATTTTATGTTAGTCGCCTCAAACCCTAGTTGCATAAAATAGCTCCATTGAAAAGTAAGTTATTTCTTCAAAAACATAGATGTGTTTTTGGATTATAGCAAGCACAAAGTATTTTACAATAAAATATGATAGTCTTACTATTGAACAATACATAAAATAAAGGAAGACAATATGGGGAAATGTGTGGAAAATTTGGGAAAGTCTTAATTTAAGAGACGATGATTCCATATGGTGGAAATTGATTAACCATGACAAGATGATGGCAATTTCAGATGAAACCTTTGAAAAAGTACTTTTAGATAAGTGGTTTCATGTTGGGAAAAAAAAGATAAAGAGAGCAACAAGGTTTTTTTTTCTTTCACAAACATCCTATTACAGGTTCATGGATGTATTCAACAAGAGAAGGTCATTGTTTCTATTCACTCTAGTTGCAATCATAATTTCATCAATGTTAACTTGGCTAAAATATTGTAAGTTTATGCAAAGCATATTCAAAGCACACAAGTTGAGGGCGAGAATGTTCAAATTTTTAAATATTTGAAGCCTATAATGGATAAATATGTGTTGAATTTATATTTTCATGATATAGATGTGTATGATGTGGATATTGTTTTGGGATATCCTTGAAAGGACTTAATTGGTATAGTTAATATTATTGTGCAAAAGAGTTTTTGAGGCTTTGGTATAAGAAAAAGAAAATGACATTCCATGTAGATTCCAAGTTTGAATCTGTTAGCACATGATATGTATTGAAGGTCACCATCAAATGTTTTCATACAAAAAAGTGTCCAAAGGGTCTTAGACATTCATCCAACCACCTAAAGTGTCTTTTCAATTCATAAATCAGATGCGTTGCAGACTCTCTTGGAATTTCGCAACACTCCAAATAGGGCATGTGCCAAATCTTTTATGATTACGATTTATAAAGGGTATATAATGGTGTTTTCTATATTTTAGTTCCATTTTATCATCATACATCTCCCATGTCTTCTAATGTAAAACTCTGCTACAAACCCATCTATTGCAAATCAAACTAGTGTTGCAAACTCTTTGTTTTGCATAATTGCTTTGAAATATGTCTATTCAATATTTCTTTCAACCTTGTCCTCATCATTTCATTCATGATTATAGCTTCAAGTTACTTCATAAACTCTCCAAATAATGTTCTAGTATAAACCTTACTTCCAACAAAACCCTAAGAAACATTTTTGTCTTATTATGCTTATAATTGTGGTTATTGTTGCTCTTGGAGGACATTCTTCTTGGCTAAGAGGTTGTAGGAGATGTTGGAAAAAGGTTCAAGAGATTCTTTAATGTTTTGGCATCAATTGTAGTCATCAGAGAGAAAAAAATGACACCTACAGAAAGTTCGCAATGCATCCCGTTAAAGGCATTGCGAACTAATTAAATCTGGAATAGTTTGTAGTGCACTCTTATTGTCATGATATCTAGAAGAATACAAAATGGGTTTTTCCCCAAATTGGTGTGGAGAAGAAACATAGCATTGTTGAATTGTTGACCAAAATTCATCCTGACCTAGTTTTTAGTTTGGGAGAAATGTTGAAAACACCACCTACAGGAAATTTCGTAGTGCCACTATCAAGCGCTGCAAACTCATTTCCTGTAGCAGCTTATTCTAAATATTTTATCATAAATCCAAAATGGTGATGTGGGTTTTTATGAAATTTTTTTTGGAGGAAAATGATATCCTTCTTCACTTTATGACCAAAATACAACCAGACCTAGTTCATTTTGGGAGAAATGATTAAAACACTAGTGCGCTTCCAACTGGTGTTGCAAACTCAAACAATTATTGGATATTCGCCTTGTTTGGAGGTTTCCACCTATCAAGGAGGGTTCAAATGACTTATAAAAGATCAATTAGATGTTAAAAAACACCTACACCTAATATTTATCTCCATTAAAACTTCATGTAATGAGTTGGAAACAGATTTATTAATGACTTCCAACAACTTCCTAAAATTTAGCAGTTTGTTGGATTTTGTCTCTTGGATTGTTGCCACCTATCTCCAAGGACCATAATCCAATGAAAGTGATGTGATTCGACCTCCTAATAATATTTTGGATGTTATTTTCTATTTAATGGGTGAAAGGAATCAAGAGATGGGTTCAAGTGATTCTATATAGGGGAACTTATACTATTTTTGCAACCAACTATGTAAAGTCTCCATGATTGTATATATCATATTTAAGACTCTTGGTTAATCAAAGATCAATCTCTTTTCTTATTACCATATTTTGTATTCAATATTTATTTGATGTGGATTATTGGTGAGTGATTCATCTCCATTACTTGTTCAAATGTTGCAGTAAAGGATTTGTTGTTATCTACTGGTGCAAGTGCTATCGGAGCTTTATTTCTCATTATTTAGAAGGTTCCTTTTGATGAGAATTTCTACTATATGTGTCTCATAATTTCCCATTGTGATCTCATGCATGTATTACACGTTTCTTTAGTCTTCCATCTTTCATTTATGTTTCAAAAACATTGATATGAAGTTATTCAAGCCTTTCTTGCTGGTGTATACCTTCTGGAGATTTTGTGTTGATATTTAAATATAATTCCCTGAACATTTGTTGCACTTGAGCTTAAATTATACAAATATTTTACCAAATTATGGAATGTATTTATGGGTATTAGGATTTCTATTTAGCAGTATAAGAGAAACTCCTAGTGCTAACATTTTTGGTGCCCTTTCCGAGGACCAAAGACACAAATATTTTTTCCCTGAGTTGTACGAAAAAGACTATGACCAACACTTGATGGTGAATAAGTGTTGGTGACAAAACATACTGCAATTTTTCACCATGGTGACTCCACACATTTGAAGAACTTGTTGGTGATTCAAATCAGTCACAAGACTCCACTGAAGAACGAGCTCAGATAGAAAAAGATGAAAGGAAGATAGATGAAGTCCAGGTGTCAATTCATAAGTTTCTTTCAGGAACTTATTTTATTTTTCCTTAGTTTTTTCCTATACTTTTTGTCACATGTGAGAAGAATTATCCTTTTCTTTGTCTATTCGAATGACCATAAGCCTACTATTGTATATCCCTATTTGGAGAAGGACAATCTATATTCTTCTTGCATTGTAGATGTTGATCCCATCCCTTCAGTTGAAACCCATGAGGAGGAGGATGTACATATATCCATATCCCATGAACCTGATTATTCTTGTTATCCTATAGATTATAGAACTAATTTATTACCTTCTATAATTTATGTTGAAACCTGCAATCAGCCTGTTGAATCTCACTTTCATCCCACTGAAGTTTAGTCAAGAATTATATAGAAAATATTTAAACCCTTAAAGTTGCCATCTACTCTTCATCCTTACCCTCCCAAGTTTCTAGAATATCTTCCTCTTTTTATTGGGGAAGGTCTGTTGGCAAATATTTAATAGACATCGAATGGAAAATATTTAACAAACAACGAATGCTTGTCATTGATGGCAAGTACAACAGTGAAGATGGCATGAGTACAGGAAGTTTGTAATTGACAGGCAAACAGAAGATACGTCCAGGAAGGTTGAATGCTCAAAGGCGAATGATCGAAGGAAACGCAACATTGATCAAGTGATCGAAGACTCGTAAAGTTTGAGAAGAATCTTTGATCATTGGATTTCATTCAAAATTCCCGATGGCCGTCAGATCTCAAGAAGAGCGCATTGAAGAGGAGGACAGATCTCAGACGTTAGATCCAAGTGCAGGACACGACCATCGTTGGATCAAGGAGAACCTACAGGCCTTTTAAAGTATAACAAGGAGAAAAGGGGCTCACAAAATCCTGAAAGAAGGAGGATCGTCCATCATCAGGAAGGACACGTGGGGAAAGATCGTAAGTTCGCTGACTGGAGAGTTAAAGGAACAGGGTTCCTTAACTTTGCGAAATCACGATGAAATCTGAGCCGCCAGATTAAGGTTGAATCTGGACCGTTGATTCCAGTCCTTGTCGGAGTTTCGGGGATCGAGAGTTGGACATGTCAAAGATTATTGACATCAGGAATCCCGATTTCGCGATATGCAAAATTGCAACTCAATCGCAGCCATTGAATCAAGCTCATATTTGAACCGTTGATCTAAATCCATATCGGAGTTTCGGGGATCGCAACATGGAGAGGCAAGAAAACAATGCAACAAGAATGTCGATTTCGAGATATGTGAAATTGCGATTCAATCACAGCAGTTGAATCAAGCTCAGATCTGGACCGTTGATCTAACTCCATATCGGAGTTTCACGAATCGCGACATGGAGAGGCAAAGAACCCAATGCAACAAGAATGTTGAAATCGTGAAATCACGATTCAATCATAGCCATTGAATCAAGATCACATCTGGACCACGAATCACGGGACATGTGGCAAGTGATCAAAATTTTGTTGACTTGGGGTCAATGGAGCATAGTGTTGAAATTCACAAAATAAGAAATCGCGAAAGCGCTTTTTGCATAGGCACTTGGTTATGACCATAGTCATATTGGGAAGGAGCTAGGGAATAAAAGTTCTGTATCAGAACTTCGGAGATCGGGAAATGAAGTGTCGAGACACTCAACACAGGATTGTCGAAATGTCAAAACCTGATTTAAAGGAAATGAATTCAAGATCTCATGAAGCCAATCCAACGGTGCAGGTGAATTTGAACAAAGATCGAAGGGTTACTATTCTCTCTCACAGTTAACTCCTCATTTACAAATCTGTTGGCAAAACGGACTCATGATGGCGAATCAGTTGGCGTTTCAGTTGTTTGGACAATTGTCTTTCTTGTGCCTAAGGAGATGCGAAGTAGAACCGGCGTGGGCATGTGTATAAAATAAAATGAGACAGACAGCGTGAGGTGGGTTGTTCGGTATGGAAAATGAATGAAACTATAAGAAAGGAAAAATAAGAGGATGTGCAGTGTGAGATGGTGAAGATGCACAGTGTGAGAAGAAACTCAGTGAAGAGTAAAAGATGATGAAGAGAAGTTGGAGCAGAGCAGAATGAGAGAATGAGTTGATGCAAAGCATACCCACTGAACAGATAGAGGAAGAGAAGAACAACAGAACAGTTTGTAGAAGACCAGATTTACAGAACAAAGAAAGATTGGTATGAATTGATTTTTGGTGCCCTTTCCGAGGACCAAAGACACAAATATTTTTTCCCTGGGTTGTACGAAAATGACTATGACCAACACTTGATGGTGAATAAGTGTTGGTGACAAAACATACTACAATTTTTCACCATGGCGACTCCACACATTTGAAGAACTTGTTGGTGATTCAAATCAGTCACAAGACTCCACTGAAGAATGAGCTCAGATAGAAAAAGATTAAAGGAAGACAGATGCAGTCCAGGTGTCAATTCATAAGTTTCTTTCAGGAACTTATTTTATTTTTCCTTAGTTTTTTCCTATACTTTCTGTCACATGTGAGAAAAATTATCCTTTTCTTTGTCTATTCGAATGACCATAAGCCTACTATTGTATATCCCTATTTGGAGAAGGAAAATCTACATTCTTCTTGCATTGTAGATGTTGATCCCATCCCTTCAGTTGAAACCCATGAGGAGGAGGATGTACATATATCCATATCCCATGAACCTGATTATTCTTGTTATCCTATAGATGATAGAACTAATTTATTACCTTCTATAATTTATGTTGAAACCTGCAATCATCCTGTTGAATCTCACTTTCATCCCACTGAAGTTTAGTCAAGAATTATAGAGAAAATCTTTAAACCCTTAAAGTTTCCATCTACTCTTCATCCTTACCCTCCCAAGTTTCTATAATATCTTCCTCTTTTTTATTGGGGAAGTTATGTTGGCAAATATTTAACAGAGAGCAAATGGAAAATATTTAACAAACAGTGAATGCTTGTCATTGATGGAAAGTACAATAGTGAAGATGGCATGAGTATAGGAAGTTTGTAATTGATAGACAAATAGAAGATAATTTTAGGAAGGTTGAATGCTCGAAGGTGAATGATCGAAGGCAATGCAACATTGATCGAGTGATCGAAGACTCGTAAAGTTTGAGAAGAATCTTTGATCATTGGATTTCATTCAAAATTCCTGATGGTCATCAGATCTCAAGAAGAGCACACTAAAGAGGAGGATAGATCTTAGATGTTAGATCCAAGCGTAGGACCCGACCATCGTTGGATCAAGGAGAACCTACATGCCTTTTAAAGTATAACAAGGAGAAAAGGGGCTCACAAAATCCTGAAAGAAGGAGGATCGTCCATCATTAGGAAGGACACATGGGGAAAGATCGTAAGTTCGTTGACTAGAGAATCAAAGGAACAGGGTTCCTTAACTTTGCGAAATCGCGATGAAATCTGAGCCACCAGATTAAGGTTGAATCTGGACCGTTGATTCCAGTCCTTGTCGGAGTTTCGGGGATCGAGAGTTGGACATGTCAAAGATTATTGACATCAGGAATCCCGATTTCGCGATATGCGAAATTGCGACTCAATCGCAGCCATTGAATCAAGCTCAGATTTGAACCGTTGATCTAACTCCATATCGGAGTTTCGGGGATCGCAACATGGAGAGGCAAGAAAACAATGCAACAAGAATGCCAATTTCGCGATATGTGAAATTGCGATTCAATCGCAGCCGTTGAATCAAGCTCAGATATGGACCGTTGATCTAACTCCATATCAGAGTTTCGTGAATCGCGACATGGAGAGGCAAAGAACCCAATGCAACAAGAATGTCGAAATCACAAAATCACGATTCAATCGTAGCCATTGAATCAAGATTACATCTGGACCACGAATCACAGGACATGTGGCAAGTGATCAAAATTTCGCTGACTTGGGGTCAACGGAGCATAGTGTTGAAATTCACAAAATAAGAAATCGCAAAAGCGCTTTTTGCATAGGCACTTGGTTATGACCATAGTCATATTGGGAAGGAGCTAGTGCAGAAAAAGTTCTGTATCGGAACTTCGGAGATCAGGAAATGAAGTGTCGAGACACTCAGCACAGGATTGTCGAAATGCCGAAAATCGATTTAAAGGAAATGAATTCAAGATCTCATGAAGCCAATCCAACGGTGTAGGTGAATTTGAACAAATATCGAAGGGTTACTGTTCTCTCTCACAGTTAACTCCTCAGTTACAAATCTGTTGGCGAAACGGACTCATGATGGTGAATCAGTTGGCGTTTCAGTTGTTTGGAAAGTTGTCTTTCTTGTGCCTAAGGAGATGTGAAGTGGAACCGTCGTGGGCGTGTGTATAGAATAAAATGAGACAGACAACGTGAGGTGGGTTGTTCGGTATGGAAAATGAATGAAACTGTAAGAAAGGAAAAATAAGAGGATGTGAGGTGTGAGATGGTGAAGATGCATAGTGTGAGAAGAAACTCAGTGAAGAGTAAAATATGATGAAGAGAAGTTGGAGCAGAGCATAATGAGAGAACGAGTTGATGCAAAGCATACCCAATGAACAGACAGAGGAAGAGAAGAACAACAGAACAGTGTGTAGAAGACCAGATTTACAGAACAAAGAAATATTGGTATGAATTGATTTACAGAACAAATAAAGAAGGATTCTCTTTGACAGATAATCCTAATTATGTTTGTAAGCTGAAGAAGGCCTTATATGGACTAAAACAAGCACCACAAGCTTGGTATTATAGACTGGACAAATTTCTACAAGAAAAAGGGTTCAAGAAAGGTACTGTTGACAGTAACCTTTACATTAAGTCTGAAGGTGATAATTTACTAGTTGTTTTGGTTTATGTAGATGATATTATTTTTTGTTGTGCTAATGAATCATCTATCCAGTGGTTTTCTAACTCTATGAAAATAGAATTTGAAATGTCCATGATAGGAGAACTATCATATTTTCATGGCTTACAAGTAAAACAAAGCTCTGCAGGAATTTTTATCTCTCAAGAAAAATATTTGAAAGAGATGTTGAAGAAATTTCAGATGGAATATTCCTCTACAGTTAGCACACCTATGGTGGTTGGTTACAAGATGAGTAAAGATGATATCTCACCTGATGTTGATCAAAGGACATATCTCTCTATGATAGGCAGTCTTCTGTACATCACAACATCCCATCCTGATATAATGCAAGATGTTGGAGTGGTAGGTCATTTTCAGTCTACTCCTAAACAAATTCATTTGGTAGCTATCAAAAGGATATTTAAATACTTGAAGGGAACAATGACTTATGGTTTGTGGTATCCTAGAAATCAGAATTTCTAGTTAATTGCTTATTCAAATGCAGACTGGGCAAACTGTGTTGATGAGAGAAAAAGCACCAGTGGAGGAGCATTCTTTCTGGGTGCCTCATTAGTTGCATGGCTTAGTAAAAATCAAGGATCCATTTCATTATCCACTACAAAGGCAGAATACATTGTTGTTGCTACTTGCTGCACACATATCTTATGGATGACACAAACTCTTGCAGATCTGAAGGTAACTTACACTGATCCTATTCCAATTCATTGTGATAACACAAGTGCCATTAGTGTCTCCAAGAATCTTGTTTTTCATTCCAAGACTAAGCATATTCCAATCAAGTACCATTTTCTCCGAGAACAAGTTACAAACAGAATTGTTCAACTGAATTATATACCTTCTACAGAACAGATTGTTGATATCTTTACTAAACCATTAGCAACGACCCCTTTTGGATATCTTCGTCAAAAGTTGGGGGTTATAATCTCTTGTGTCTAATCTGTTCACCTGGTCAGGGGGAGTACTTATTGATTATCTAGTGTATTTCCAAGATGCTTGTAGTCGACAGGGGGAGTATGTTTTGCAACAGATCAGTGGCAGAATGTTTCTTCTTTGACATTGATGTCAAAGGGGGAGAAAAGAGTTCGGGAGAGGAGATTTGAATGCAATGCATGTGGGTGGTTGTGTTGCCATCAATGCCAAAGGGGGAGATTGTTGGAAAATATTTAACAGACAGGGAATCGCAAATTTTTAAGAGACAGCGAATGCTTGTCATTGATGGAAAGTACAACAGTGAAGATGGCATGAGTACAGGAAGTTTGTAATTGACAGGCAAACAGAAGATAAGTTCAGGAAGGTTGAATGCTCGAAGGTGAATGATCGAAGGCAACGCAACATTGATCGAGTGATTGAAGACTCGTAAAGTTTGAGAAGAATCTTTGATCATTGGATTTCATTCAAAATTCCCGATGGCCGTCAGATCTCAAGAAGAGCGCATTGAAGAGTAGGACAGATCTCAGACGTTATATCCAAGTGCAGGACCCAACCATCATTGGATCAAGGAGAACCTGCACGCCTTTTAAACTATAACAAGGAGAAAAGGGGCTCACAAAATCCTGAAAGAAGGAGGACCATCCATCATCAGGAAGGACACGTGGGGAAAGATTGTAATTTCGCTGATTGGAGAGTCAAAGGAACAGGGTTCCTTAACTTTGTGAAATTGTGATGAAATCTGAGCCGTCAGATTAAGGTTGAATCTGGACCATTGATTCCAGTCCTTGTCGGAGTTTCGGGGATCGAGAGTTGGACATGTCAAGGATTATTGACATCAGGAATCCCGATTTCGCGATATGAAAAATTGTGACTCAATCGCAGCCGTTGAATCAAGCTCAGATTTGAACCATTGATCTAATTCCATATCGGAGTTTTAGGGATCGCAACATGGAGAGGCAAGAAAACAATGCAACAAGAATGTCGATTTCGCGATATGCGAAATTGCGATTCAATCACAGCTGTTGAATAAGGCTCAGATCTAGACCATTGATCTAACTCCATATCGGAGTTTTTCGAATCACGACATGGAGAGGCAAAGAACCCAATGCAACAAGAATGCTGAAATCGCAAAATCGTGATTCAATCGTAGCCATTGAATCAAGATCACATCTGGACCACGAATCACAGGACATGTGGCAAGTGATCAAAATTTCACTGACTTGGGGTCAGTGGAGCATAGTGTTGAAATTCACGAAATAAGAAATCGCGAAAGCACTTTTTGCATAGGCGCTTGGTTATGACCATAGTCATATTGGGGAACGAGCTAGTGCAGAAAATTTCTGTATCGGAACTTCGGAGATCGAGAAATGAAGTGTTGAGACACTCAGCACAGGATTGCCGAAATGCCGAAACCCGATTTAAAGGAAATGAATTCAAGATCTCATGAAGCCAATCCAACGGTTTAGGTGAATTTGAAAAAAGATCGGAGGGTTATTGTTCTCTCTCACAGTTAACTCCTCAGTTACAAATCTGTTGGCGAAACGAACTCATGATGGTGAATCAGTTGGCGTTTCAGTTGTTTGGACAGTTGTCTTTCTTGTGCCTAAGGATATGCGAAGTGGAACCGATGTGGGCATGTGTATAAAAGAAAATGAGACAGACAACGTGAGGTGGGTTGTCCGGTATGGAAAATGAATGAAACTATAAGAAAGGAAAAATAAGAGGATACGCGGTGTGAGATGGTGAAGATGCACAGTGTGAGAAGAAACTCAGTGAAGAGTAAAATATGATGAAGAGAAGTTGGAGCAGAGCAGAATGAGAGAACGAGTTGATGCAAAGCATACCCGCTGAACAGATAGAGGAAGAGAAGAACAGCAGAACAGTTTGTAGAAGACCAGATTTACAAAACAAAGAAATATTGGTATGAATTGATTTATCTGTGTAGTTGACTATTTATTTATTTATTAACATTCTAGGGAGGTTGGGAGGTGCTCGGGAGGACTATTTTCCTCAGAGGTTCAAGTGGAAGCTTGAACACAGGAAGTTGTAGCTTCCATTTGGTTGTAGCCAGAGAAACCAGGGTGGCAGGGTGGTGCAAGGGAGAACAAGTGTTCTCTGTTATACAGGTTGGAGCCTGTGTAACTGGAAGTTGGTGCTTCCATCCAGTTGGTGTTGGAACATTAATGGATTTGGTGTTTCCTTCTAGTGGGTGCTAGAGAAACCATAGAGTTGGTGCTCTCAAACAAGTTGCAGCTTGTAAAACAGAGGTAGCAGCCTCACATTGAGTTGGTGCTCAATTATAGATGATGTACAGAACTTAAAAGACTGCCTATCATTTCAAAGAAGAAGAGGTTTTCTCCCTTTATGGGTTTCCTCGTGAAAATATGTCTCTATGTATACCTTATGTGTGACTGATGCTCTTTGATTTTACTATCCATATGTTGTATATTGTTGATGATCAGTTGAAGAAAGATTAATAATGTTTTAATAGACTTAATATTGTTTAAGCTCAATAACAATTGATTCACCCCCCCCCCTCTCAGTTGTTTTAGTAATTTCAACAATTGGTATCAGAGCGGGTTCCTTTTATTCAAAGGTAGATCTGTAAGCTTAAACATGACAAGTCATGAAGGATCTTCATCCTCTAAGCCCCCTTTGTTTGATGGAACAAATTTTGCCTTCTGGAAGATTATAATGAGAACATACTTAATGGCCTTGGGTGCTGATGTTTGGGATGTATTAGAGACTGGATATACAAAGCCTATTGTGCTAGCCTCCAAGGATGATAAGTTAGAGTTTAGTTTTAATGCTAAGGGGATGAATGCTATCTTGAATGGACTTGTTGAAGCTGAGTTTGTAAAGGTGAT